>JBAMJV010004103.1:0-168152 GCA_037951105.1 Echinarachnius parma
ACAAAACTTTTTTTGTTAGATAATGAAAAACTGAGTGTCAAATATCCAAAAACATAACCATGTCCATTTGTTATAATTGTGGGGCCCCACATTTGTTTAATGATTTTGAATTTTTTGAGTTTTAACGGCTCTTTATTGAATGATAACAGGTTTTTTACAATATTAATTTGTAATTTTGTATTCTTTTCGAACATGGTGGAGTTATAACTATATTTTTTGTAATGTAGTGGTGCAGGTTTTGGTTACAAATATCCAGTTTCACAACTGTACTTTCCTTACCAGAACTCATTTCATGGTCGGATTAACGAAAACCCCTTTTCATTTTCGGATTAACGAACCTCATTTCAATATCAGATTAACGAACCCCTTTTCATTTTCAGATATATGAACCCCATTTTATATTCGTAATAACGAACCTCTTTCCTGCATTCCATTTTCGGAACACAAACCCTTTCCATTTTGGGACAAACAGCCTTCATAATATCTCACCCGATTTCATTTTCGGAGAATCGAACCTTCGGAATAATAGACCTAGCTTTGGAACAACGAACCTATATATTAGGAAAAACAAACATTCGGATTTTATTTCGGAATATAACAAACCTTCACAGATATTCAAACCCTCGGAATAACAAGCTGCAGTGGCGTTCCCAGGAAATTAGGCCAAGACCGAGAACCTTCAACATTTTTGAGACCGAGACCAGGTTCAGTCAAAATTGTTGAGACCGAGACCTCATGAGACCATTATTTGAGAATCGTATAAGCATGGGGGGGGGGGGGGGGGTCCATAGAAAATTTTCGAAGCCGAGACCAAGTAGCCTACCTTCAAAAATGTAGAGACCGAGACCAGGATTTCCAACATTTTCGAAGCAAAGACCAGGATCCTTCAAAATTTTCGAGGCCGAGACCATTGGAAATGATGGTCGAGACTGCAAAATGTGGTCTCGAGACCAGCTAAAGTGGTAAGGGGGGGGGGGGGGGGGCGGTGTTTGAACCGCCCCCCCCCCCCCCCTGGGTACGTCTATGCCAAGCAGTACACCCACCTGTAAACGTACCTGGCCATCATGTACCGCCAACATCATCACTACGACCATTTCCACCATCATCACCACCACGACATCCGACAACACCACTGGTCAGTCCACCACTACCACGTGCATCCAATTAACCCACCACCACCTGCACCATGCACCACCACCATGCACGTGCATCCAACCGGCAACCCCACCACCACCTCACCACCGGCCCACCATGCAGTCAAGGGGCTTGATTGTCATACCGAGTATGAAAGTGAAGTTTGGCCTTTGGTTTGGGTACTTCATGGCAACATTATTTTCCATCGGCATAATGCATTCGGTAGAATGGAGATCAATTTATGGTTTAGAAGAAGATGTTGTGACATTCGTAGTTCAAAAGCATGGTAAAGTATATTTCCAAGAGTTTTAATTTAAAACAAGCTATTTTTTTGTGTTATGTGTCCCACGTACTGTAATCTATGTAAGCTGATATTCACTCTGTATCTTAATATTCTATTGACAATATGGTGACATTTGTTTGTGTCGTGTTCGAGTGTGGACGTGTAGGTTACAGCTATATTCCTAAGGTTCAGATATTCCGAAGGTTCGTTTTTCCGAAGGCGAAGGTTCGTTATTCCAAAAATTAAATCGGGTTTGTTTCCTAAGGTTCGTAGTCTGAAAATGAAATCGGGTTCGTTATTCTGAAGGTTCATTTGTCCAAAGCTGAAATTGGGTTCGTTATTCCGAAGGTTCGTAGTCCGAAAATGAAATAGTGTTCGTTAATCCGAAAATGAAATCGGGTTCGTTATTCTGAAGGTTCATTTGTCCAAAGCTGAAATCGGGTTCGTTATTCCGAAGGTTCGTAGTCCGAAAATGAAATAGTGTTCGTAAGTCAAAAAATAAAATCTGGTTCGTTATTCCGAAGGTTTGTTAGTCTGAAAATGAAATTGGTTTCGTTATATAATACTTTATTACTATAATTTCCGATTGGCGTAGCCACGGGAAGCACATCTACACTGTAAATGGTTCTGGTATAACCATTTACCTTACACAAGTGTTAATTTTTGGTAGAACCTGTTTTTGAACCAAATAAAAATCAAATTACAGACCATCTACAGTCATTAAAGGGGTAGTTTAGTTTTGGTAAGGCTGAACTTAAGTAGCTAAAACCTGCACAGTAACATTATAAACTAATAGTTATAACTCCACCATGCTCGTAAGGTATACAAAATTACAAACGACTAAGTAAAAAGCCTGTTATCATTCAAAAAGAGCAATTCAAACACAAGAGGGCGCTTTTTTTAAAGGCATTGGTTTCAACCATTTTTCATACAAAATTATGCATGTGATGTTTTATTGATATAATGATTAAATAGCGAGATCATCAACAACTATGTAAAAAACGCTTTTGAAAATTTTTGAAAAAGTGCAAGCATTTTAATTTTTTTTTCTAAAAATCATCTAATTATTTGGGCCCCAAATAATTATAAGATCAGATATATTTATTGATATTTCAGCCGTTTCTGGGTCGATTTTGACCAAATAAAGTTTATTCTGCCATTAAAATTGCATGTTCTCTCAAATTCGACATTCAGTTTTTCATTACCTCACAAAAAAATTGTGATGTGCAGCGCCCTCTCTACCAAAACTAAACTACCCCTTTAATTTCATGAATAGGTGGTGACATATTTGATGAATTTTTCATCAAAATTTATATCTCAAAATGTCATGTCATACTCACAAAATGTGGACTTTGAGTTCCTTTTTTTCTTGCTCCTCTGTCTTCTGCCGTAAAACTGCGTGAAGCACGCCCGCAATCATCGAAACATTGACTTTTATCGCTGAAAAACAAGCGGACTCTGCAATTGTGCGCGCACGCAATTTCCCGATCATTCGCATGGCGTATCCGAATTCGGATACTATCGGCGATCGCCGTATCCGAATTCGTATACGGTACATTTTCGCTGTGCATGCGGCCTCCGCGCCCGCCCGCGCGAAATAAGCAAAATCAGCGACTATATACTTGGCGTGATCGCGGAAACGTCAACGTGTTTTTGAATTTATTTCGAAAATGTCAAATTTGGGACATTTCTACAGAAAAGGGGCCAAAATTGAACCATTTGGGTAAGCATGTGATACATCTGTTAATATTGATGTTTGTTATGGTAAAATTTATTGCTAATACTTTTAGTTGCAGGTGTTAATTTTTGCAGTTTTTGCTGTTGTGTGCCTTCATGTTCATGCATGCCCACCTATGGCAATGGTTGTATCATGTGTGACGGGAAGGAAGGGGGGGGGGGGGGCTTGCTCAATACAGGCTCTGTATTGAATAAAGAGAAAACACAACTAATTTCAGATTGGTGCAGCATAGCCACGTGGGGAAGAGGATGGGGGGGGGGGGGGTTGCTTAATCAAATAAAAAGATAAAACAAAATTGTAATTTAAGATTGGCATTACCACAGGGGGAAGAGGATTGGGAGGGGGGGGGGGGGGGCTTAAAGGGGTAGTTTAGTTTTGGTAGAGAGGGCGCTGCACATCACAATTTTTTTGTGAGGTAATGAAAAACTGAGTGTCGAATTTGAGAGAACATGCAATTTTAATGGCAGATAAAACTTTATTTGATCAAAATCGACCCATAAACGGCTGAAATATCAATAAATATATCTGATCTTATAATTTTTTAAATAGTTGTTGATGATCTCTCTATTTAATCATTATTTCAATAAAACATCACATGCATAATTTTGTATGAAAAATGGTTGAAACCAATGCCTTTTTAGAAAGCGCCCTCTTGTGTTTTAATGGCACTTTTTGAACGATAACAGGCTTTTTACTTAGTCTTTTGTTATTTTGTATACCTTTCGAGCATGGTGGAGTTATAACTATTAGTTTATAATGTTACTGTCCAGGTTTGGTTACTAAAGTTCAGCCTTACCAAAACTGTACTACCCCTTTAATAAATAAGAATAAAAACAAACTATAATTTCTGATTTGCGTGAAACCCCTTAATTTTCATTGCTCGAGTGGTCAGAAGCTATTATAAACCTGACATAAACCTGAAGGATAGAAATCAACTTTGGGATAAATGCAAGGGATCACCGAAGTGATGCAGCTTTTTAAAAATAATAAATTCAAACAAATTTGAAAAAGCACACAATTTTAAACACAAAATAAACTTTGATTATTGAATAAAAATTGAATCGGTTGGGAAAAAGCAGAAATATCCATAAAAATATACGCTTGGAATAAATTTTGTTGGGGGCTCAACATTTATTAAATTATTTAGGAAAATGTTTACAAATCCTTAACACTTTTAAAACTATACTCCGCAAAAAAAGAAACTGGACACTTGTATAAGACCAAATATTTCATATTCATTTACGATAAAATATATGATATTGTATATCAAATTAAAGATAAAACGACTCTCATCAATATTTGCATAAAATCTAAATGAAATCATTCATGCATGACTTGTCACGGTCAGTTAACCACAGCAAGGTCTGTTTTCAAAAATAGCAAAAATGGAACATCCACTCAACCATATAAATGTTGATAAGCATAATCTAAAACGCTATATTCATGACATGGCATACATTTTCAACACAAATGTGACCTTTTCTATCTTCATCTCAATAAAAAGTATAAATGAAGACATATTGTGAACGTTATAGGTTTTATTTTCATCCAAAAGTAACAAAATAGGGAATTCCACGGCAAAGGTTTATTAGTCGAAACCACAGTTTGTGCCCTTATTTCAGCATGAAAAATGGTATAAATTCTTCTCAAGAATTCTACCGTAATCCACAGATCTTCAAAACCTGATGTCACCATTGGTCAAACAGTTGGGCAGTCTTTAACATGACATTTCTCTAGGTAACTATGGTTAAAATTGCAGGGGACACACTTAAACAGACAGGCTTCATGCCTCTAATACAGACCAGTATGATGATGCTCTCATAACCTGGCCCTGCTTTATTGACGAATTTGTATTTTCAGAGATTGTTCATAACAATAAAGTTAAATAATGTCATAATTTACTTGCCCCGCACATCTTGTTTTAAGTGAAACGCTTACTATCATCCTGATCATTTCAGTCGAATGGTGTTTTGCTATTTTTGAAAACAGACCTTGCTATTGTTAATTGGCCATGGCATTTCATGCATGAACGATTACACCTTTAATTTATACCCTGCATGCAGAGGACTAAATTCCCTTTAATTTGATATATGATAATCTACACTTTATCGTACATTAATATGAAATATTTCAACTTTTACAAGTGTCCAGTTTCTTTTTTTGCGGAGTATATATAGGCCTACCAAGTGGCTTTAAAATGGTTATGTATGATCTCTTGAATAATTATTTTATCCAAACATCACATCCCCTTTTCTATTTTTTAAATGGTTAGAATTTTCGGGTATCCGGAGGGCGCATTTTACGGCTGCTTTTTTAATGAAAACAGCCCTGTAACTGAGCCATTCAATGATTCATATACGTTTGTCTATCATTTATGCATCATTGAATTAAAACTATTACATATATACCTCTTTCTTCCTACGTGTTACTACGTCAGAAAGTTAATTTCCTTTCTATATTTACCTCTAGGTAAACCATACATATGCACTACAACACAAATACGACACAATAAGAACACAAGGGGAAACGAAATTGAGTTTGAACATAATGGTAATGCTGAGCATCGGTAGCGGTCGCCGTTTATTACGCAAAAAACAAGAACGCCCTGAACATGGCGTAAGTGCATCGAAAATGGGAATCATATAAATCGAAGTCCTGTGTGAACACACGTGTTATCAGATGCCGAGGGACTGGGAAGGGAGGAGGTTGGAAGAGGGGTCAGACTTGATGTACGCATCCCTCGCTCTACTGGTCTTCCACCTCCCGTGCTGGGAGATGAGAAAAGGGCGGAACGCCCGCGTTGCTTGCGGACGTAGCGCCCCCCGACCTCAGGCTATGCAGGCCAAAAAGTCCGATGTCCGGAACGAAGGGTTTAAGGGCCTCCAAAACGGTCTCGCGGGTTCTGGTGTAGGCTCAGGGCGTGCCGGGTTGGAATCGGGCCCCGCTTGGAAGAGGTGAGCCTGCGAACGAGGGGGAGGGAAGAATCGAGCGGGTCGCCGAGGGCGCCGAAATACCTCTCTGCGACAGCCACGGGGCAGGTCGCTTTACGTGTCCGAGCGATCGTGACGTCGCGCCCCTGCCGGTACTGGTCGGTCTTCGAACTCGCGAGATGGATGACCATCCTGTCGGAGGAGACTGCGCAGTCTCTCCGCCGTAGAGAGCGTATATCGTCGAACCGCAGGAAGCCGGCGTAGCAGACGAAACAAACAAAAAGGGTGCGTAGGTCTGCCAGAGAAACGCTGCCCTGATCGAGTGAGGCAAGGAGCCTGCCGAGGATATCCGCCGTGACGGGTTCCTTCCGACTGACGGGAGAGGCATGCGTGCGGTTGTAGCCGTGGAGGGCGCTCTTGACCATAGGATCGTCAGTAGGAGAGGCTACGCCCACCGTGCTGTGGGCCCACTTGATAGCGGCGATCGCGGAGTCCGCTGCCGACTTCGCTCCGCTAGAAGAAGCCAGGTGTGAGATGTACAGGCACAGGTGAAACGGCTGCACTGGAAAGGGGACGATGTCATCCGAGGAGCGGGCCCATAGCAGCCATCTCCCCCATGCTGCGCGGTACTTGGAGGTTGTGGAGGACGCTTTAGATGAGACAAGTAGGGCTGGTAAGGTGCTCTGCGCCAAGGACCGGAGATATTTGGCTGGATATGGAATCCACTCTGCTCGTCCAAGTATCTGGAGGTCGGCTCGAAACCGAGCGAAAATGGGAAAATGAGAACCGTTCATATAATCGAATCCGAGTTATTATGCACAACTCGATGCTTACTGCATATGTATGCGCAAACAGCACAGTAATACAATAACGAAATGTAGGCGAATACAGGTACACACGTTTGAAGTACCCCAAGAATCCAAACAACAACAAGAACATTCATTATCCAAAACACAATAAGTGTGGGGAAGGGGGGAGCAAGGCGTTCAGCACCGTGCTAGCGTTGGGGCTTAGCATGCGGAGGCCACGAAAAACCCCCAGATCTGCTGGGGGAAACGTGGGTGCGTCCAAGGGTGCATAAACGAGGGCGCACTCCCTGGCTCCTTGCTAGGGGGGGGGGGGGGGGGAGGTCATTGAAGCATATACATGCACCTCAATGGGACAGTTGCGCATGCAGCAAAACGAAAACTCGACGTTAAAAATAGTGAATAGAGGCGGGGGGGGGGGGGGGGTACCGGTGTGGATGCTTGAGCGAGAATGAGCTCATACACGCAGAGCGCGGGAAAACCGAATTACCAAAGGAATCGCTCATTACGTAATCACAATGTGCTCGCCGAAGCGGTGAGCGGGAGCCTATCGTTCAATAACGAAACGAAATAGCACATTTCAAGAGTCCTGCAATCTGATTGGATGAACGAGCAGTCACTTATTTTTCATTATTGATAGCTCAGAAAACAAACAAACAAAATAAAAACAAATCAAACAAAGTAGGCTCTGTGCGCTCATATTGATTGTTTGACAAAATGACGTACAGAGGCATGTTATAAAAGTCTCTCTGCGAGCGGAGATCTTGTTTTAGCTTGAGAACAGTAATTGACCCAATCTCCCACAGAGCAATTTAAATAGAAATACAGAATATTTTTACCTGTGAATATCAATAAGTTCCAAAGAATATTCTAGAGATGAATTTCATTTACATACCTCACATCGAGAATCCTGCAATCTGATTGGTTAAACAAGCGGGACTCTTTTTCAATATGCCCGCTCAGAAAACAAACAAAATAAATAAAAACAAAACAAACAAAGCGGGCTTCGGACAATCATACAGATGTTTTGCCCGCTCAGCAAACAAAGAAAATAATAAAAAAACAAAACAAACAAAGCGGGATCCGGGGGATCATATTGATTTTTCACAAAATGCCTGTAGAGATACGTGTTCGAAAAGCCTCTCTGCGAGCGGATGTCTTGTTTTACCTTTGGATAGATGCTCGACCAACTTTCCCAAAGAGTAATTTAAAAAGAAATACAGAATATTTTCACCCGTAATTATCAATAAGTTCAAAGAATATTCTAAATATGCATTTCATGTATAAAATGGCGGTATTCGTATTTAAACATTCCGAAAATGGGGCACAATTTGCATCGTTGTCCTTCCGTGGCATATCTTGGTATAATCTACACACGTATCCTTTTTGGTGATGCTGCCCCCAGTGTTCCGTCTTTTATAGGGTAAAAGGCCATATTTCTGTGGATAGTTTGTGTGCGCTCTGCTGCCAGTGCTGGGGGGATACATTCGCATTGCGGGGCAATGGACATTTCTAGTTCACTTTGATGCGCACGTTTTGCATTTGGGCACGCAATAGTTGTTAATGCGTGTAACCATGAATGGTAAGGTAACGCAATACGCGCTCTGTGCTAGCACTATTACGCAAAGGGGATCAGTGTCACAAACAGAACACAGTCAGTGTTTGTACCATGATTTTCCTTTATATTATACTTGGATTTAATTTTAATCATTTATTTTTATAATAATTACATGAATCAATCAGATTCAAGGTTAATTCGGTATATAAAACAATTATTGACTGCTTAAATAGTTGGGGTATCTCAAACCATGATATGACCCGAGGCGCTTGATATGCCCCTTAAAGCAGTCAATGATGTATATTAGTTTTAAATGATAATTTACAAGTTTGAGTTCTAAAATTCAGTTTGACCAGTTTGACCGTCTTTTCTAACCTTTCCCTACCTCTCTGATTCCACATTGCAGGCATAGGCTGATGTCTGATGACAAGAGACACATTGTTCCCACAATGAGCAATGTTTACTGATACCCAGAAGAATGGATTGGAATCATATGTAAGTATATATACCCATATCAATCTTATCGGTGATAACATAAGTTATAGAAAATAATTATATTTGAACAGGTGTATTCATTTTTGCAAACAAACGGATTACTCTGTGAAAATCAGTCAGGTTTTCGACCAAAACATTCTACCATGTCAGCTTGTTAAATGTCACTGAAGACTGTCTAGACAGTATTGATAAAGGACAATTGGTAGGGATGGTTGCATTGCACCTACAGGAAGCGTTTGACACTGTTGATCATGGTGTTCTGTTATCTAAAATCCCGTCGTAATACAAATAAATAGTCGCGGTGACGTCCTGATGTTATCCGGATGAGATCCTACACCGCTTCTATTAAGACGCTCCAAATATAACAGCAGGACGACATCCGGACGACATCCGGACGACATCAGGGTGATAGCGCGGTAACGTCCTGATGACATCCGGACGACATCCTGATAAACGGCCTATTAGGCCGCGCGTGGAATGTTACCCGGGTATATGACGTCATGGCCGTGAACAAAAAACAAAAAAGCGCGCGCCGATACTCTGTGTCGCCACAGCTGTTTGCGTGATGAGGGAGGTGCGGTTGTTATGGTAACCTACCCGAGTGATGATTTTGCGGATGCTTGATTAAGACTGTGTCCGAAGGCTCGCCGTGTGTTTTACGACCTGAACTCCTACTGTTTCTCATCCACATGTTGATTGGGTAACATCGAGGTGAGGTTTATTTTTCCCAATTAAGACGGGGTTTAAGCTACAACTATATGGCATGAATGCTTCTGTGGTTGAGTGGTTTCATGAATTTCTATTAATCGGGGCTAAGAAAAGTGTAAAGTCAGTTGTAGTCTCAAATCTTGAAATAAAAGATACTGTAATAAACTGTGTAACACTAACACAATGTAAATACCTTGGTGTGCAACTTGATGAATATTTAAATTGGTCAAAACAAATAGATCATATTTATGCAAAAGAGCTTATTTTTGTTGAAGTGAATAAAGACTATTTATTACAGATAGAATGGCAGTAGTATTTTATAAAGCTATTGTACAGTGCAAGTAAAAAAAACCCGAAACCGGACTTATAAATCCACAAATCGAAACATATATATGTTCATATTGGTATCATGTTAAAGCTTGGAAAATTGCCTTTAAAATGATATATCATCCATTCTGATCACTTCACGCTCCACCGAACAGGACCTAATTATCCAAAGTCATGCAAAAACTACCCGTGTCCAAGTTCGCAGTGCTCTTGTGTTGTGAATGGTTGCATCTGTTGTCTGATTTTCAAAGATAACTTCATCCTACATGTCCTATTCAGGGCCCCCTGCCACCAAACAGTAGGGTTGCTGATGGGAGGAGGGTGGGGGATTCCCTTCCACCTTGATACACATGAAAAACACTGGCAACCAGCTGGTTTTTTGTTTATATTCACCAAAGGATATTCTTAAAATGTTCTTTTGAAAAAACGGTAAACAGGCCTATCTATCACGGGTAGTTTTTGCATGACTTTGAATAATAAGGTTGTGTTCAGTGAAGCGTAAAGCGATCAAAATGTATGATATATCATTTTAAAGGCAATTTCCCAAGCTTTAAACATGATACCAATATCAACATATATATGTTTAGAATTGTGAATTTATAAGCTATCAAAGTCCGGTTTCGTTTTTTTTTACTCGCACTGTATAGAGTAAAGTTGTTTTGTGAATGGTTGCATCTGTTGTCTGATTTTCAAAGATAACTTCATCCTACATGTCTTATTCAGGGCCCCCTGCCACCAAACAGTAGGGTTGCTGATGGGAGGAGGGTGGGGGATTCCCTTCCACCTTGATACACATGAAAAACACTGGCAACCAGCTGTTTTTTTGTTTTAATTCACCAAAGGATATTCTTAGAATGTTCTTTTGAAAAAATGGTAAACAGGCCTATCTATCACGGGTAGTTTTTGCATGACTTTGAATAATAAGGTTGTGTTCGGTGAAGCGTAAAGCGATCAAAATGTATGATATATCATTTTAAAGGCAATTTCCCAAGCTTTAAACATGATACCAATATCAACATATATATGTTTAGAATTGTGAATTTATAAGCTATCAAAGTCCGGTTTCGTTTTTTTTCCTCTCACTGTATAGAGTAAAGTTGATTATTGTAGTATTGGGTGGGGAAATACTGCAAAGACCTGTTTGAATAAGTTGCAAAAAATATAAATAGGCCGCTTAGAATAGTTATGTGAGTAGACTGGAAATTCCCCAGTGATGCATTATCTCAATTGATAAAAACAAAATTAAATGAAAATGAAAATGTACACACTCTGCAAAGACCCTGTGAATACGTTGCAAACAATATAAATAGGGCACTTAGAATAGTCATGCAAGTAGACTGGAAATTCCCCAGTGAGGCATTATTTCAATTGATAAAAAAAATTTAATGAAAATGTAGACCTTCTTTGTGAAAGACAGGACAAACAAATGTTGCACATTATATATAATGTAGTAAATCAGAATATACCAACAACCATTTGTCAATAACTTTATAGAGTATAGTATAGAGTATAGAGTAAAGTTGGTTATTGTAGTATTGTGTGGGGAAATACTGCAAAGACCTGTTTGAATAAGTTGCAAAAAATATAAATAGGCCGCTTAGAATAGTTATGTGAGTAGACTGGAAATTCCTCAGTGAGGCATTATCTCAATTGATAAAAAAAAAAAAATGAAAATGTAGACCTTCTATGTGAAAGACAGGACAAACAAATGCTGCACATTATGTATCAAGTAATAAATCAGAATATGCCAACAATCATTTGTCAATAACTTTATATGCAAATCGATTAAAGAAACTACAGCGTCTAGATGGCCTAATTTACACAATTACATGTAGGCTCTCTATAATATGAAATCAATCAATTTTTTGGTAATTAGTAAATATCTCATTGTCCTGGGAACGCCCCTTTTAAATCACCAAAATCGATTATGCTTCCCTCTATTGGTGTGACGTCATCTAAAGAACTTCACCCCATAGTCTCTATACACGACGCCTCTCTAAATTATGTAGATGACGTAAGCCGATGACTTGTCAATCACATGTCAATCACACTGCTGATTTTGGACCCTAAATGTGGGTGGGGCGTAAACTGGCTGCTAAGTGAGATTTGGCATCAGAAAATTAACCTAAAATCACTACTGTGTTTATTTACATGGAGTTTTTTTTCTTCAGACCTATGTTGCTTTCAAGCTTACGGACTTTTCATCGGATGCGTCCGGACGCATCCGATGAAACGGCCAGCATGAATGCTACAGAGGTGAAAAAGCCGATAGAATAGGCGATGAAAAGAAGAGAAAAAGGCGATTAAATTCTCCTACTTTAGAGTAGGAGAAATTCTCTTTCTATCGGTGTCACTCCGATAGAACAGGCAGCATGAAATGGTTCGGGTGAAAAACACTGATGAAAACGGTCAAAGGTCGTTATCTTGTTCCGGCTAAAGCAGTGTAACGCGCGCTTTTTTTCGGAACACGGCATGCGATAATATTATGCTGCGCCAGCATAGCTAGCTCGTGTAAAGTGAACCTCGAGTATCGTGCACGTGTTTTTGTTGATGTTTTGTTTACGTATAAATTGATTTGTTTTACTTGTATGTTGCATGAATATAAAGGTTTAAACAATAATAATAATTCATGTACATCGTTATAATAATATATTTATTACAAAATATATATTTATATAACCAAATGATGAACTGAACAATATTTAAAACGGATCACTAACAAATTTATTGAAAGTATAGTAGATTTTTTTATCACGATCGTCGATATCGCACCCATGTTCTGTCTCTTTCCTTGGAATTCGCACTGTCAATCGCACTGCCAATCCACTAATCTGCCAGCAAGCGATTGCGCAACAATTCTTCACTTCCGGCCGGTGAATGCAAAAGGCGATTAAATTCCCCTGCACTATGAACGCGACAGAGGAGAAGTTGCGAATTGCCCGTTGTTTACATAAGAAATTCCATCGGTCTTTTCTATCGGTCTTTTCTATCGGTACGGTAAGCTTGAAAATGGTACTAGTTTACAAGTCATCAACTATGTAATAAGTGCCAAAATACGTTGTATTCTTTAGTTCCTTTAAGAAACACACATCTTCAGTTAGAAATACTGAAACCAAAAACAAATTATAAAAAACGTTCATTAATTAAGTTTCTGTGGTTCAAAAAAGTGGAACGATTTTATACCAATTGTTAAAGTACCTGAGCGAAGGTTTAAAAATGCTTGTAACCTAAATAATTTTGGCATCATCGCAAAGGAAATGTTACATTCTTCCTAATAATTCATATATATTTGTCAAAAATTGTCACAGAATTGATTAATCTGCTATCTAAAGTGATGAAATATCGACCCTTTATTCGCCCTTGGTCAGCCCGCTGTGTGGGGTACGATTAATGACGTCACACGTGTGAAGCGCGCTCCCAAGCCTGTGGGCTTTGTGTACTGTAGGTGTATGTGTATACCACCCGAACGCTAAGTATTCTCATCACAATGCCTGATCTTCAGGAGGAACTGCTACTAAATGTAGACATCAAAGTTGATGTAAACAGCTCCACAAAATATAGTGTCATTGGTATAGTGATAGTGATGATGATGATGATAATTTGGATTATGATGATGATGATGGGGATGTAGGAGGGATAGAATGAAGAGGACGAGACGGAAAATACCATGAATTCATTCTTCAGTAAAGTCACTAAAAAGACTTCTACTACTAGTACTATTTACTTGCGAATATTAATTACATATATGCACGGTTATTTGAACTGCATGACATCAACAAATGCAAAGGTATGCTCAAGATTCACCGTCATGTCTACATGTATATACATAACCTGAACTATAGTCACCAACAATCACTCTGCGCTAGCTGCCAGGCTAACATGTTTACGAAAACATCTCGGGGAAATTACACGACATAGAAGGGTAGACAAATCTATTTGCATGATTCAATATCATATAATAGAATATTCTTTATACGCAATAATGAAATGTAATTAGCTGTTTTCGAGAGATTTGTATTCCACTTTCATCATCAGCGGGCGTAAATTTGTGTCATGTGAAGTCTGGATTATAAACCCTCACAAAAAGTTCCGCAATTCAAGTTTGAGCGTTCATAGATCTCCCTTATTACTTTATTACCGTTCATAAATGGGTTACCATTGGAAAGCTTGTATTCGCCCCTTCACAATAATATGACATTTTTAGCTCATCCGGCCCGAAGGGCCCGATGAGCTTATGCCATGCCGTGGCGTCCGTCGTCCGTCCGTCCGTCCTTCCGTCCGTCCTTCCGTCCGTCCGTCCTTCCGTCCGTCCGTCCGTCCGTCCACAGTTTTCAAAATGCTTCTTCTTCGTTATTTTTCAACCGATTTTGATTCTGATTGTTTCATAAGATAGGGCTAGGAGGGGGATTTAAAACTTCTACACAGAATCGTGAAATTCATTATATATGCTAATTTATGCTAATTTATTCGAAATCACAAAAAATGCTTCTTCTCCTTCATTTCTTGACCGATTTTGATTTGGTTTGCTTTATCTGGTAGAGCTAACTTTGGTACACTAAACTTCTACACAGAATTTTGAAATTTTTCTCCATTAATTAATTATGGTAATTTATGCAAATTTATTCCAAAAATCACAAAAAATGCTTCTTCTCCTTCATTTCTCGACCGATTTTGATTTGGTTTGCTTTATTTGGTAGAGCTAACTTTGGTACACTAAACTTCTACACAGAATTTTGAAATTTTTCTCCATTAATTAATTATGGTAATTTATGCAAATTTATTCCAAAAATCGCAAAAAATGCTTCTTCTCCTTCATTTCTCGACCGATTTTGATTTGGTTTGCTTTATCTGGTAGAGCTAACTTTGGTACACTAAACTTCTACACAGAATTTTGAAATTTTTCTCCATTAATTAATTATGGTAATTTTTTATTTATTTATATATTTATTTATTTATTTATTTATTTATTTTTATTATTTATTTATTTATTTTTTTTTTAAATTTATTTTATTTTATTTTATTTTATTTTATTTATTCATTTATTTATTAATTTTTTTATTTTTATTTTATTTTTTTATTATTTTTTTTCCCATGTCCCTTCTGGGGCGTCAAATTTATATTTTTTTCACTCTATTTTTTTAAAAATTAATGTTTATGTCCCTTCCAGGGCATCACATTTTTATTTTTTGACCAGTTGAAAAGTGTACCACATGCGATATTTGATGTTGCGAGATGCCGGATGAGCGCTACGTCATTGACGTTCTGGTTAAATCATGGAATGTGCATTACAAAGTCAAAAGTGAAATCTTGCAAAAAGCATTAATATGACATTAATATGGTCAAACATAATGATAATTTCTCAATCAGTCAATAAAACACACTACATCTTCCTAACAACATACACAATCGTTATTGCACCACCTCAAAATAATAAAGGTATATTTCATCCTCAAAAAAAATGATAAAACGCCATTGACATTCACGCATGACCGACTGAACATCATTCATAACACCGTTCTCACAGCAAAAGGAGTGTACCCTGTTAATTTATCAATGCATTTTGCAACATTTTACTTTTGACTTTACCCCATATTCGGGTGTCATGCGCATTCCATGATAACATATTCATGGCAAATGTCATATCAGTTTAAAATGGGGAATACAAGCCTTCCAATCATATCAAACTCATGAAAGGTAATAAAGTAACATGAGAGATATAAACGCTCAAACTTGAATTGCAGAACTTCTTGTGAGGGTTTTAATACACAGTTGTATACGTCTCGCTCTACGCTCTAGGCAGGGGACTCGCACGTGTGACGTCATTAATCCGTACTCGGTAATTCCCGTTTCAAGCCATATAGAAGTTCTGAGAAGGGTCTTGGAAACACGCTTCTTATCGCGTTTCATTGATATTTCAAGACTTAAGAGCAGATGATTTGTATTCTGGTTGGTATAAGCTTCCCGTACATGTATAATTTGTCTATTTTGTGATATTTTGTGATATTTCTTCGCTCAGCTACTTTAAACAACCTATAGAGTGGTGAAGTGTGATGTCATAAATGATGTCATAAACATTTTTGTTAGAATTTTCAAATTTGGACTTCATTTTCAGAAAGAGCATAACAAATAATGTCCAAATACCGAAAATCAAAGGAATAGTTTACGTATTGGCCGAGATATGCCCATCCGAATGATTTTTTTGGTCAATGGGCAATCAGCGTTATAGTGCACTGGTTCCTAAATTTAGGAACCAGCGCATTATAACACTGATTGCCCATTGAAGTAAAATTCATTCGGATGGGCATATCTCAGCCAATACGTAACCTATTCCTTTAATTTTCATAATTTGGACATTATTTGTTATGCTCTTTCTGAAAATGAAGTCCAAATTTGAAAATTCTAAAAAAGTGTTTTTATGACGTCATGGCTTCTGTACTCTATATCGCTCAATATTTAAAAAAATAGAATTGATGAAGCATAATTTGTTTTCTTCAAATTAAGTGTTAATATTTTGTGGTTTTGTTTGTGTGTGGGTAATTTGAATTTTGCATTTGAATTTCATTGTTTGTTTATAATGTATATAATGTTGAATTTATGTAAATGTGATTTTTAATATTGTACAGACTTGCTCAGTGAAGAAGAGACACTGGCTGAAACAAGTTAACATAGTAAAAATAAAAAAAAACTCAAACTCAAACTCAAGCCTTCCATTCATTAGCTCTAATAAAGAAGATCACTTGTATGGCTGATTTCCCTAATATAGGGAATGTTTTACTGAGAACAGAACATACCAAAATCAGTAATATTGGTGGAGAAGTTTTTGTTCTGGAGTTAGTTTGTACAATAATGTAAATCAGTGACGTACGTAGCGTGTGTGTGTGTGTGTGGGGGGGGGGGGGGGGGGGGGATCTCCTGGGCCCAAGCCCAGGTCTTCCATGCTTGTAGATCTATAGGTAATTCTGATACAACAAGGTATGTGAGAAACGCTAGACTAGTTCTAAGTAAGTTTTTTGAATTTTGACAATGTTTATACTAGATCCCTATAAAAACATGTTTTTGCTTTGAATACAGATGTGACATGGTGAGGCAGTGGAGAGAGAACCACCATGATGAACATTTTAAGGTATGGCTTGACTGTCTCATTCTTAAGCCTTTTTTTGTATCAATTGCCAACCATTATTAGGCAAGTGTGTAGTATGTGCAGTCCAGAAATGATGATTATGCATTTGCTCTTTTGACAGATTGATGGTCGTTCGTCAATGATCAAATATGCACTTGCTTTAATACTTGTCAACTTAACAAATTACTCTTCTAGTTATTATTTATAAAAATGATGATTATGATAATGATAACCACTAAGGACAATAATAATAATGACTATAATAATCATAGTTCTAAGTAATACTAATGATAATAATAATTGTAAAGGTCTTTACATTTCTTTGACTCGAAAACAATCTTACATAATGACTGTATACATATGATACAAAATATTGAAAGTCCACCATTGAAGTAAATTAGTTGTGATTAAAGAAAATTAATGAAAAATCAGTGAACATTTTTGTAAAATCAGTAATGATCGAAACAAGAAGGGTTTTGACTGTTTGAACCCAAAAGAGTAATTAATTTTGTATCCGTTTGGTACACCATTAGATATCTTCAAATGACCATACAAGATTCCTTAATGAACCTGTAGGCTATAGATAAGGTGTAGCGAGTGGGTACAAAAGAATTCGCTCCTATAAATTTGCTGGTTCCATGTTCCATCCATGGTCCATAAAGTTCCATGCATGGTCCTTCAGCAAGGCACTCCCCACCCAGGTGCAATATGGGTACTTGGCATGAAGAAATCCAATACCCGCCCGTGAAATGTATAAATCCACCACCCGTTTGCACCTGTCCGCACCGCTAGCGCTGGGCTGGAGATATCGACGAGCTGGGGACAAGCCCGTATAGCGAACACCTCGTGTAACGCACATGGTAATTTGCACGTAGCGTATGCGCGATTCTGCGTTGGCGGTATCAATCCACAGTAGATCAATTTATAATTTTGAAAATATATCAATTAGTAGGCGGTTTCTTGGCCAAATTTGTATAATCCCATATTAGTAAAATTATATTCTTTCACATGGTTGGTAATAAGAGTGTACATTTCATGTTTATGGGGTGGGGCATTTCCCACTACTGTCATTCACCTTTAAGAGACCTCACAGTAACCTGGGATATCAGGTTCATGTAGTTAAGGGGTTGAAGTTTGATGTTGAACTGATAATCTCTCTTGGTACACAATTTCAGCTTTCTTTTTGTTACATTTGGTGATAAAAGAGCAATTTACCTTGTAATTGTTTCTTTAATTTCAGCAAATGCTCAATCAGTGTATGGTGCATCACCGTCAAGTAGGCATCTCTGCATTGGAAGATGGGGAATTTTTCCTTGCTACTAAGAGTTTTTTATTTGCCAAGTGGATTGCCAACGAGATGAGAAGAGATGGGCATATGAACACGCAGCAAGATCTGAGGAGGCGAGACAATTTGTACATGTTACATGCTGAAGCAATGTTGAAATATGTGAGTACTGTTTTGATGGATTGCTTTTCATTTGCTCAATTTTATCTTTCTTCAATAGCAGTCTAGCTGTCAATATTACTATGGATCATTTATGGAGTGCATTTATGGATTTCAGTTCAAATTGTTAGTATAAATTTGTTTTTAAACATTATTGTTCTTTTTTACAAAAAAAACTCACAAACAATTGCTGCCTTTTTTCCCACTCATGTAGGTATCTTCTAGTCCATTTTCCTAATAAATTTACAAGAATAAATTCATCCAATAAAAATAAAAATCAGTTTTTGCCACTTTTAACCGAGGTTTTCATTATACTTTTTCCTTATTTTTCAGGGACTGGAATTCGGTAATCTAGAGTTTCTTGAAAGAGGATGGTCAAGTATACAAGAAGGTTCATATATTTATTTATTTGTTTGATATATGATGACATAAATGGTACCCTGGGGTACCAAATGAAAATCCACCATTTTGTTTAATTATTTATTTATTTTTTAGGGCTGTACCCTGGGTCTAGCGTGAATACAAGCGCGCGCTGCACTGCATACACAATGCAATAGCTGTACTTCGGTTGGACACCAGATGGCGCTACACAATGCGGGATACCAGGGTACAACGGTACCCCGGGGTACTGCGTGTGTCATCATATGCTAAATTATTGTGATATTTTGCTTTGATTTGTGATATTTGAAAAAAACAAAAACACAATTGTACATTGAGAAAACTCTCTTCCCCAATAGGGTACTTTATTCTTGTTTATTCTTGTTTATTTATTTCACAGTCCTCAGTATATTTGTCATTCAAACTTGTTTTTAATGTTCCATTACAGTGGCCTTTATAGTTTTTAAAGATACAAACACAGGAGTATCCCTTTCCCATAACCCATTCCCCTCGAGATTCTGAAATCCCATCTAGGCTGTTTACATAGCCCACCAGGTTCCTGTCGGCAAGCCGTTAATGTTTTACGTACTCCTTTAAATTATTCTATACTCTACAGTGTCTGATTGGATCCCGGGAAAGTATGCCCTGAAGCTTGTGTTCAATGTACAGATTGCCCTGCTGAATTTCCAGGGGCAGCCAGGCTCTGTGTGGCTGGAAAAGCTAAAGAGATACAGGGGAGTAATTGGAGACTTGGATCAGAGTCAACAGGTAAATATTAATAATCCTCATCTTTTCATATCATTACACAACTTCCTGCCAATGGTGGGCAAATCTGAGAGCTACGTCGATTGCCTCTTCGAGCTTCGATTGTGCACATTCCATGTACCAGATCACAACTAATTAAGCAGGTAGTCCACGGTCAGAAGGCCTTGTAGGCCCTTCCACTCACAATCTGCTGCACCTTTGATAGATCACCAGTCCATCATGGTGAACTTCCATTTTTCCATGCCTGTTAAAAGTCTATTCAGGCTACGCCAAGTCTGAATCCTGCTGTCAGTTTCTCTGATGGCTGCATAGGCATACGTTAGTCCCTTGTCTAACACTCAAACCCATCAACCTCTATATAAAGACCACCTGTCTATAGAGACCACTAATCTTGACTCCCTTGAATAACAGTTTAGATGTACATAACCACCTGCTGATAAAGACCACCTTTCTCCTAGGGTGGTCTTTATAGAATGTTTGTTTGTAATACCGAGCATGGTGGCTTAGCTTCTTTATTAGCTCAATTTCATGTTAAAATAAATAAGTTTGGTACACAACCTCTCAAAAATATTCTGAAATTACTAGGCTCATAGATACTCTAATCCCAATTCAATGAGTCATTTCAAAGCATTGCATACCCCAAGTTCACAAAACCCTACTAGCTTTAAATGGTTCCATGTGTTTGTGCTGCTATTAGTCTATTTTTAGAAATCAGCTTATCAAATACATTTATTTTGAATTGAATTGAACTTTATTTTCCACATCATCATATTTCCTTAATGTTTTGATTGATTAATTACTCATAAATTTGCCAGGTTTATGATTCTGGTTGATAGCTGTCATTAAAACCATTCAATTTTGTCAAAAATGTAAAAAAAACAACATGATAATTGTACGCAAACAATTATAGAGCAATTTCTCTTTTCAATAATACAATAATATCATAATAATGTTACGTGGTAATCTTTTTGTTTTGCTCCATTAAAAACATAGGTACTTGTAAAGAGGAATGTGTGATTCCCCGATCCTTTGTTTGAGAGTAGGCAATATTATTGTTATTGACAAGTCCTTTGCTGGGGAAAACCCAAAGCCACAGGCAACTGCAAAAGAAAGAATGAATGGCTTAACCCTATTACCAGGCCGGGTTTTTTTGGCTATGCTATAGCCGGGGGGGGGGGGGGGGTGGATTCCCCCCCCCCCCCCGAGATCTCGGCTGCCAAACGCACGGCCGCCACAAAATTTGGCACACAGATAGTTTGCGACGTAATCTACAAGATTGCATCGTTATTTTTTTGAAAAAAATCAATTTCTAATTATGAAAATTTATGCAAAAATCCCCTCTGTGTCTATAAATCACTAAATATGGCTCAGAATATGCTAATTTTGTGCATGAATATTCTAAATGACTTAATTAACAGGTTTTCAACATTAAAAATTGCAACAGCCAAAAAATTCCTTATGTATTTCTTTGTTTTCAGAATTTCTTATGTATTTCTTTGTTTTTTTACTTTTGTTTTTATTGTATTTTTCGATGGAATAAATTATTAACCATTATTCAGCAATTTCTAACTCAAAAATAATGAAGGTTTTGTCTATTCTAGGAGAAAATCAATTTCCATAGGATTTGTACACAAATCACAAAATTTAGCGATTTTCGGGCCAACGCTCACTTACAAAAGGTCACATGACTTTAGAACGGTATACCCGGTCGTCGCAAATTTGGTCTCAAAAGTTGCGCAAGATTTCAATGAAAAAACTCATGAAGTCCCGCGGCAATACCTGCGCGTTGTGGAATTATTGCACGAAAAGTCGAGGGGGGGGGGGGGTGGATTCCACCCCCCCCCCCCCCCCCGGCCTGGTTAGGGTTAAAGGGGTACTGCAGTTGTGGTAAGGCTGAGCTTTAGTAACCAAAACCTGCACAGTAACACTACAAACTAATAGTTAAAACTCCACCATGCCCAAAAGGTAAAGAAAATTACAAACGACTATAAGTGAAAAGCCTGTTATTCAAAAAGAGCCATTAAAACACAAGAGGGTGCTCTCTAAAAAAGCATTGGTTTCAACCATTTTTCATATAAAATTATATTATGCATGTGATGTTTTGTTGAAATGATGATTGAATAGAGAGATCATCAACAACTATTTTAAAACCTCTTCTGAAAGTTTTTGAAAAAATGTAAGCATTTTTGTAATAAAAAAAAAATCATCGAATATATCTGGGCCTCAGATTTATTACGATTAGATATATTTAATGATATTTCAGCTGTTTCTGAACCGATTTTGATCAAATAAAGTTTATTCTGCCATTAAAATTGTATGCTCTTTCAAATTTTACACTCAGTTTGTCATTATCTCACAAAAATTATTTTGTGCAGCGCCCTCTATACCAAAAAGTATGCTGAACTATACTTCATAGCAGACTTCCGGTTGCTCTATTATAATGTTGTTAACTGGCGGTGGAAGGAATAGCACGGAATGTTACGTCCCGAGGGATTTTATATGCTATTGAGGGAAGAGTAAATAAGAGTAAATAAATGATCCAATTGTACTGAAAATCGCTGATTTTCGTTTTTTTCTTCTTCTTTTGTTCGCTGCCCGCGAGATAAATGATTTTATACGTGTCACATGCATGTACAAGTAACACGGTACGGATTTAGCGTACGATACGCCGGTATGTACAAGTAACACGGTACGGATTTAGGGTTCCATGACATATGCTCCGCCGACATTTGCTCCGAAAAATGCGACAAATGCTCCGCGACAAATGCTCCGCGATATTTGCTCCGCCGACAAATGCTCCGCCGACAATTGCTCCGCCGACAAATGCTCCACCGACATTTGCTCCGCCGACAAATGCTCCGCCGACATTTGCTCCGCCGACAATTGCTCCGCCGACAAATGCTCCGCCGACATTTGCTCCGCCGACAAATGCTCCGCCGACATTTGCTCCGCCGACAATTGCTCCGAAGCTGCGACAATTGCTCCGCGACATTTGCTCCGCCGATAATTGCTCCGCGACATTTGCTCCGCCGACATTTGCTCCGCCGCCAAATGCTCCGCAGACAAATGCCCAAATAATTAGATGATTTTTTTTTCAACAAAATATTTTTAAAATGCTTGCACTTTTTCAAAAATTTTCAAAATCATTTTTGGAATAGTTGTTGATGATCTCTCTATCTAATCATCATTCCAATAAAACACCACATGCATAATTTTGTATGAAAATGGTTGAAACCAATGCCTTTTAAGAAAAGCGCCCTCTTGTGTTTAAATGGCTCTTTTTGAATGATAACAGGCGTTTTACTAAGTCGTTTGTAATTTTGTATACCTTTCGAGCATGGTGGAGTTATAACCATTAGTTTATCAAGTAACTGTCCAGGGTTGGTTACTAAAGTTCAGCCTTAAGTAGCAAAACTGTACTACCCCTTTAAATAAAGATCACATCGTCTAGAAGACAATCTATTCTTCACATATAAATGTCGGCGGAGCAATTGTCGGCGGAGCAAATGTCGGCGGAGCATTTGTCGCATCTTCGGAGCATTTGTCGGCGGAGCAATTGTCGGCGGAGCAAATGTCGGCGGAGCATTTGTCGGCGGAGCAAATGTCGGCGGAGCATTTGTCGGCGGAGCAAAATGTCGGTGGAGCATTTGTCGGCGGAGCAAATGTCGGCGGAGCATTTGTCGGTGGAGCAATTGTCGTCGGAGCAAATGTCGGCGGAGCAAGTATCGCGGAGCATTTGTCGCGGAGCAATTGTCGCATTTTTCGGAGCAATTGTCGGCGGAGCATATGTCGGCGGAGCATATGTCGTGTCACCGGATTTAGCGTACGATACGCCGGTATGTACACGTTTAATACGGTATGTGTACATTTTGTATCATAAACAATTGCCATGTAATAGTGCCATGTACTATCAAAAAAATATTACATGGCAGCTCATGTACTGTATTTACTAAGTCAGGTGATAAATCTTATTAGTCAATACCCCAGCACAGACATGCACCTACATGATAGGTGCTCAAGAGTATATTGCATGTTCTTGGTGAATTTTTGAACGTTTAACCCTATCAAGCCCAAGGGGGGGGGGGGGGGGGGGGGGCTCCTACACAATGACTATTTTTATGCCTCCGCAACGAAGTAGCCGGAGGCATTATGTTTTCGGGTTGTCCGTCCGTCCGTACGTACGTCCGTCCGTACGTCCCGTTCTCGTGATCGCGTTATCTCAAGAACCGATTGACGGATTTTCACCAAACTTGGGTCATGTATGTATCTTGGGGTGCCAATAATCTGTTTAGATTTTGGGGTTATGAGGTCAAAGGTCAAAGGTCACAGAGCTCATTATATATGCAAAAATAGTTCGTGATCGCGTTTTCTCAAGAACCAATTGACGGATTCTGACCAAACTTGGTACATGTATGTATCTTGGGGGGCTAATGATCTGATTAGATTTTGGGGTCATGAGGTCAAAGGTCAAAGGTCACAGAGCTCATTATATATGCAAAAATAGCTCGTGATCGAGTTATCTCAAGGAGGGATTGACAGATTCTGACCAATCTTGGTACATGTATGTATCTTGGGGGGCCGATGATCTGATTAGATTTTGGGGTCATGAGGTCAAAGGTCAAAGGTCACAGAGCTCATTATATATGCAAAAATAGCTCGTGATCGCATTATCTCAAGAACGGATTGACGGATTCTGACCAAACTTGGTACATGTATGTATCTTGGGGGGGCCAATGATCTGATTATATTTTGGGGTCATGAGGTCAAAGGTCAAAGGTCACAGAGCTCATTATATATGCAAAAATAGCTCGTGATCGCGTTATCTGAAGAAGGGATTGACAGATTCTGACCAAACTTGGTACATGTATGTATCTTGGGGGGGCCAATGATCTGATTATATTTTGGGGTCATGAGGTCAAAGGTCAAAGGTCACAGGGCTCATTATATGTATATGTAGCTTGAGATTGGAAATCTCAAGAACTGAATATCAGATTTCAATCCAACTTGATACCTGAATGTATCTTAGGGAACAATTGTAGTCATTAAAATTTGGGGTCATGAGGGCAAAGGTCAAGGTCACTTATAGCTCATAATTGTGATACCATCAAAATTGAGTTGACAGAATTAATTCAGTGTACATGTTGATTTGGGCTTGATATAAATAAATTGCGTAATGGCGGAGGCATCATTTTCGACTGCGCGCAGTCGAAGATCCATCTAGTTTGTAGATAATTTATGGAGGTCGCAAAGTTGTATTTTTCAATTATGATATTTATTATTTAACGTTTTGTTACATATATAGTTACATGTTTGCTATGATATATGAAATTATATGATGAAATTCCCTCATAAAATATTCTTGTGTTCACATTAATGAGGGAGACTATTCCCTCTGAAAAATAAAATTGGTGACAGGCATTTTATTTGTATAACACAATTGTTAGAAACTCTTGAAATACATGTAACAAGTCGAACGAGGAGTAATAATCCGTAAATGCCTTTCACAGCCCAATAGTTTCCACATTTGATTACTAAATGCAGTAAAAGCATTGTTTTATATCATGTATAATGAAGATGTGAAAGTGTCGGCTTTCCAATCCAGAGACCCTGGGGTGTTTCACAACGATTCAAAGTGGAACTCAGATTCTATTAGTTGAACTTAAGATTATGGTAGGCCATTTGTAGACTTGGAATCAATTATTCAAAAGCAAACAAACTCAATTATTTGAGACTTCTAACAAAAAATTACATCAACAACTTCAAGGCTCCTTGATAATAACAAATATTACTGTTTTCATCAAAGTTTATACCTTTTAAAGAGACTTAGTAACATTGTCCCAATCCTCAAAATCCAATTGGAATTCTAGTGGTTACCTCATACCTTGTTTTTTCATATTAACAATAAAAACATTGGACAGCTTTTGTTTTTTCAAATGTCCATTTCATTCAAAATATATTTACGATTGAAGTGTTCGGATTTGTAATTATATACAGTACCTTTTCATCTGTGTACAAAGTAAGTGCAAAGAGTAAGTGAATATCACTTTGCATTTTCGCTCATTTCTCGGTCAGATAACATCCATTTTACTTGAAATTTTCACATTACTTTCCAGACATATCGGATCACACCAATACACATTTCAATAACCATGCACACTGTTCGCACTTGTCAACAAAGTTACTAGATCCCGAAGAACTGTTTAAATTTTTTTACAAAGAATCCAATGGCTTTCCATAATAGTTGGGTCAAACGTAGAGTTAAGTTCAACGTTCAATCTTTGTAAAACTCCCCTCCTTTCTCCCCCCTCCCCCTGGAATTGAGTCCTTGCAGAGACAATTTTGTCAGCCACAGCTTTTTGTTGTCGTTAAGAAACCAAGGGAAAAGCATGAAAACGACCCTTTGATTTATTCCTATCCCAATCATTCATGACTATATTCCTTGCAGTTTTATTAGGATCGTATTAAAAATTGTATTGTTAATATGGTAATAACTGTTCTCCTTACCAACAGGCATTAGTCAGTGGGTATTTGAAAGGTGGTCTGAGGGTGTTGGTAGAGACACTGGATGGCATCATTGGGCAGGTACAACAAGAAGAGGAGGATTGCAATAGGCTGGATGAGTCATGGATTCCTCCTCAAAACCTACGTGCAGCTACCAAACAGACATCTACCCGGACAAAAACACAAGTATGTGTAGTATGTGCAATCCCAATTAGCATATCTATATATCTATCTAGAGAACAAATATAACATATAATTAATACAGGTTTTTATGGTAACATGAATATTTGGTTTGATTAATGTTTTCAAAAATGTGTTTTGATGCACTCAACAGCGATACTGCTGCATAATTGTATCATGGCATAGTTGGTTACCCAATGCAAGACATACTATCACTGCACAAATACAATACAAACTCATGGATATACTAAAATATATTTTAAAGAAAGATGGTGATTTTTAAGTTAATTGATTTGCAGTTTTTTAAAGCAATACATAATGTTCTTTCACTAGAAGAAGAAAAAGAAGTCTAGACGACATGGGAAACAAGCCAGAGGAGCATGTGGTAATGATAGTGCCATGGCTCAACTGAACGCTGAACCTCCTCCACAAGGGGCTGTTGGCCCATCGACATCAACGAGGCAGACATCATCAGCATGGTCAAACTTGTCAAAGAGAGGTCAGAATGACACACGTCCGAAGAAGCCAACCCAAGGACGAAGAGATCAGAAGTCTGCAAGGGCTGCTCCTGCAGACACCAGGAAGTCCCTGCCTCTTGGTCTTGGAGACCAGGACACTTCTGCAGGAGGAGGGCGTGATACAGGATGCCCACTAATGCAAGCCAGAGAAAACCCAGATTTCCTGTCCGTTACCACCAATAGAGCCCCTTACGGTGCCACAAACCCGAAGCCCAGTAGGCAGCCATCAGTAAACCCACCGGTGAGCCAATCCTCACATGAAGCGTCAGCTAGGAAGAGGTCTCCAGGGGACGAGGCGAAGGTGAAGGCTGTCCAGCAATTGTCTCATGCCAGTCGGGGAGAGTTCCTCGTCCTCTGTAAGAAGTGTTTCAGTGGCCGGCCCCAGAAGATCAGCCCCGCAAAGAAGTCCAAACCTAGTGTCTGCTCCTCAACAGCTCGTCACCCCATGCGTAGCAATGAGTGCCTAGTTCATTACAGGCCAGGTGAATGCTACACCAAGATTCGAGAGCGGCCCTACGAGAGCATGTACAAGCCGGTCAGTGTGTGCTGGCACCTTGGAAAACCTCGTGGCTGCGATAGGGGAGATTCCTGCCAGTTTGCCCACAGTGATGTGGAGAAGGATCTCTGGTGGCTGGAAGCAAAGCAGAATATGAAGAGAGCGGACCTGTTGGCGTATTGTAAGGAGCTGATGACCAGACGACCTTCCAACCAACCCTTGACTTCCTCCCGACCATCTGCTGACTGCCCAAAAGGAGCACCTGCTAAGCTTCATGTATCGCACAGCCATCATGCCTGGTCAACTGCTGCAAAGGGAAAGAAAACAGATCAGTTTATGGATGCAGGGATATCTTCGCCTCAACACCTAGATGCAGCTTCCAAGGAACCCTTCGAACACATCCTCAAGGTGATCATTTACATTGCATTATTTGTATACTGGATGCATTATGTTTTGGGAATTTCCTGTCTGTTCATCCATTATTTTTGTTTTCTTTCTGCACTTTTTGGTATTGGTATCTTTTAAACATTACACATAGAGATTATTATTATTTAAAAACTAAATTTAAAAAACGAAATATTGTTACTATACAGGGTGCCCCAAAAAAAACGGAACGGGGCACTTCCCAAAATAAAGTACCAAAATGTTTATGTCAGTCGGATAGGGTGTCTTTTCCAATGAAAAATGATACCAAGAACAGAAATTTTGGTGGTGTAGTTTTTGTTTTAGGACGCTGTGAGTGAGACCATGTCAGGTGCCAATTTTTGTCAATTTCTACCTCGTCAGCGCCAGTTACTTCGCACTCCCTGCACGTAATACCATTGCACGAACATGCCTATTCTCTCGGCACACGGCTGAGTGCACACTAACAATAATGCGTGATGCTTAACGCTATGAAAGGCGGTACGTGCCATTCATCAAGCTCTGGCAGGGTGAAAATTGGCAAAAAAGAGGACATGACATGGTGTCACTCACAGCGCCCTAAAACAAAAATTACACGACCAAATTGACTGTTCTTGGTATCATTGTTTATTTGAAAAGACACCCTTTCCAATGAACATAATATATTTGTTACTATGTTTTGGAAAGTGCCCCGTTCCGTTTTTTGGGGGCCACCCTGTATAATAATAAAAGAGGCACAGCTAACACACGATTTAGTTTGGTTCTTAAGATAGTGTGCTGCATTCTCAAATACTAATAAAGAAAATCATTTGATATACTACATCTGCTTCTCTAGATGGTTTGTGAGCGCTGCTTCAGCATCAATCATTCTGAGGTACAGGAACGCGATCCCAAGAAGCCGTTGTACTGCACGGGGCGATCTAGACACACATGGGGGGTGCACATCATAGCAGTGGTACGTTCTTCAGATGGCAAGCAGTGGTTGAGAGTGAAATCCCGTCATCGTCGACCGGACGTCAAGCTGACGCTGTGCTATTTTGAAAACAAATGCAAGGGAGAGTTCTTTGGAAGTCAGTGCATGTTTCCGCATTGCAATGAAGAGTTGGACCTTTGGAACTATCAAAGGCGCTACGAATGTGAGTGATCGATTCAATATCTACATGTAATTCTACAGAGTTCATATCTTGGGCAAGGAAACTCTAGCTGATTGATTTGTTCAATAAAAGAAAATAAATGGGATGAATGATCAGTGGATGTTTTAGCAAAATAAGAAAGTTATGACTGTTTGAAATGCACGGAATTCCCAATGTTACAATGTCATTCAAAATTACTGCAGTCCTTTGTCATGTGTCTGTGGTGCTGGTGCAGGCAATGTGTCATATGTTGCTATATACATATATGAATCCAAATAATTTATTTAATCTTACTTGCTGCGGAATTTTATTTGCTTAAAATATCATATTTTACCCTTGAAATTATTTTAGAATCAAGCTCATTACACATGCTTTTCTGAGGGGAAACATGTACAACAAATGATGAGTGAATCACAGTAAATCACAGTAAATTACTGAAGTACGTAATTTTAGGAAATTACTTCTTAAAACGAAATGAGAAACAAATGTTTTGTTAGACAACATTTTGAAGGATACATGTCTTTCATTCATCCAGCTAAAGTGATTTCGTGTTAAGATCTGAACCTAAATGTAGATGTTTCTTGTGCCTTGTGTTCTACAGTGACCAACATTGAGCAAGTTATCGAGATACAGGAGCAATGTCGAGTGAGAAGGACTGTCCCCCAACAGCAATCGGCAGAGGACTCCAAGAAAGATGAGAGCCGATTTGTCTGCTCCGACTGTGGTCTCTCATTCAGGTCTGAAACGGCCTACGAGACCCACGTACTGTCCCTGGAACACACGGCCAGGATCTTGTCTGACTCGGAGATAGTCTGGCACCACCGCGACCCCGGCCAGTTTGAACTCTGCAGAGAGTAAAGTTATTTTGATATATTTAAATGGGACCACCAGGCAAAGAACAACAGATAATTATATATGTTTTGGTTCCATTTTGTGATATCAAATAGATACCCAACATTTTGCAAAGGGTTGTGTAATTCATAAACAAAGCAATTAATTACCACCACTTTATTACAGAACCACTATTATTTCCTGGTTCCGTACGGGCCAAACATTTGTGTCCATCTCTGTCACTTTGGGTATAAAGTCGCAGTGGGTCTTTATTACATAGAGCATCAAAATGATAACAAATCATCTTTGGCTGAAAATTTCAACTTTACGGAATTTGATACGTACATGTGTCATCTATACATTCTCTGAAAATTTCATGTCCTAATTTTATTGTTTTATACCGAAAATAAAGATTTTTCTGAGCAACCTTCATTTCGGTTTCGACCTGAAACTCGGTTTATCCTCGCTGGCTGTCCATGATCGATCGATTGTGAATTGAAACGAACGCCACTTCAATTCTATGCATGCACGTGACGCCGGACCGCTGAGAGCTAGCTGCGAGCGGAAAGCGCTGTGATTGGTCAAACTGACCTGAATAGAGTTGTACTGGGTAGGTTGTATTATTTCCGGGTAGCGCGTGCGGCCTACTGTATAATACCGCTAATATCTCCTTCGTGATGTGAATAGCTAGTATAGCTTTTCTTTGCACATTTAAAAGCATCGTGTGCAGCCTACCGCATCCTACTGTATTGAATCGCGCTGTGCGGCTTACCGGTACCGGTACCTACCCCATTGAATCGCGCTGTGTTTTATGATGTGATACTTACGTAATACCTATTCATCAGGTGGGGGTGAACGAATAGATCATTCCCCCCCCCCCCCCTGTTGAATGGGTATCAATGACAGTTTTACGCCCATGAGTCCATACAGTATGATATTGAGGATGATGATGATGATCTTCTTCTTCTTGCGTATGAGGCAGCGCAGCTTCTACGCAACATCACGCAAATTTTGCAGCCAATTAATGGTGTCGGGGTCCAAGTTGGTTAAATCTGGGTTTGGATGGCCAGGTGGGCGAAGGATTGGGCACTCTTCAATGATGTGGGAGGCAGTCTGTTCGGGTGCTCCACATGTGCAAGCCGGGGAAGGTCTGAGTCCCCAGCGGAGCATGCTGCCGTTGAACCTGCCGACCCCTGTGCGGAGCCTGTTGAGGGTGACCCAGTCCTTTCGATGTAGATCCGTGCCTGGTGGTAGTTTTGTGTTTGGGGTTACTGTGAATTGAGGGGGTCTTGGGGTCTCCTGCCAGCTGTCCTTCTATGCGGTGAGGGTGTTGTGGGTGCCTTCCCGCAAGGTGTCAGCATGGCGACTGAACGGTCTGCGTGACCGTAGGCGTTGGCGGACCGGTTGTGTGTTCTGGGTGGTACGGTGTAAAGAGTGTGTTCGGTCTTGGAGGGCCTTGTTGACTAGCTGTTGGGTATAGTGTTCTCTGCGGAGGGCGGGGGGAGCGATACCAGCGAGCACTGGTAAGAGGTCAGTTGGTGTGGGTCTGAGGCATCCTGTGATAATCCTCGTAGTTTTTTCAGCGCTCAGCTTTAGTCTCCAGGTCTTCAGGTAGTTCGCGATCTTAGCCATGTCAGATGTTAGGACCTCTTCAACTTTTGACCAGATTTTGTCCGAGTAGAAGAGAGCAAGGTCATCTGCGTAGCCGTACTGTTGTGCGGCAGTCTTGGGCATATCACTGATGTAAATGTTGAAGAGCGTTGGTGCCATGACTGAACCTTGGGGGAGTCCGTTTCTGAGACGTCGGGGGCGACTGGACTGTCCGTCGCTGGTCTTCAGGACAAAGCTGCGGTTAGAGAGGATGATGATGATGATAAAGAGGATCGATGATATTGGTGGTGACGATGATGATGATGATTATGGTGATGATAAAGATGATGATAAAATAATGATAAATAATTATCGACTTTGAGGTGGATGTTCAATCCACAAATGGACAGGAAATATCCGGTGGAAGTGAGATTTTACTAACCTATTTCACTCGTAAAATTCACTGAATTGCCTTTGTCATACACACCTTCATTCGAGACGACCTGCGCAACTCGGGGGAATACCCGGACTGATCCATTTTTCAGAGGGGGGATTTCGATTTTCGATGTATTTTCCGATCAATTATACCAGTCTTTTTCTGTTGTGGTTGGTATATTTACCTTTATATTCATGAAGAGTATTTTTATTATTGTCTGTTTTTACCTTAGAATATGAATTAATAAATTATCGAACATTTTTTTATGGAAAATAGAGTGATTCGCCTTGCGAACATACCCACGGCAAGATGGTAAAACACCCATGAGTTTAATCAAAATTATGCACGTTAGAAAACGTGGTTTGTTTTCCTTTTAAGCGGAATATTTCGCCAAAAAAAAAGATTGGCGTGCACTTAATAATTGTTTTCCACGGAATTCTGTTCTTTTGGTCGTAACATTCGTTTACTCTGGACAATTAAATGTAGTCTTCGTACATGCAGACCCATGAACGCATGCCATTAGAATGGTGATGCGTTTTCCAATTACATATGTTTTTTCGGAAAACTTATTTTTGTGAACTTGTTGATCGAATGGACTACTAAAGATGTTACCTTTCATTTATAAGAATATTATTTTTGGGTGGTGGTACCCTTTAATGTTTGTTTATAATTCCATCAAAATCAGATTTTGTGAAACTAAAATAAAAGTTCATTGCAAGATACAAAATAATACAAAGCACATTAATGCTTTATACTTGAAATTTTGTGAATGTTTTGTGATGTATAATTTCCTACATATTGTACTTTCTGTTACAAAGCTACTTAAATCATCTTTTTCAGGCATGTCGCAAACCAGGGCGCATTCTCCAGGATGAGCGGGGAGAAGAACGAGTGTGCGTTCGCCCACAGCAAGGAGAAACTAGACAAGTGGCGTGTTTCTGACTTAATATCATTTTATATGTATGCCCGTAGCTTTCTATTGAAAGTAATGTTAATGCATAATTTCCTACTATTAAAATCGCAAATCTACTTTACCTAATTGTTTTGGTCCATGCAGGCATGTCACAAACCAGTGCACATTCTCCGGAATGACCGGGGAACAGAACGAGTGTGAGTTTGCTCACAGCAAGGAGGAACTTGACGAGTGGCGGCGGCGCTCAGAGTACCGCGACATGAAGCTACGTAAGGCACGGGAGGAGAGGCTCTTTTCCTGGTTGGACCAACTGGTGAACGAGAGGGCTGAGTCAAATGAACCCGAAGCTGTAGTAAGGATGATTTATGGAAATACATTTCATTAGCCCAGTCCATGAGAATTTCTGGTACTTTAATGCAACTATTTCGCTTATGGTAGTTTCTTGTATGGAAATATTTTAACAAGGTTCCACCTGACGAAGTACAGCCGCAACGTACAAAACGTTTTGAGTTTCCCCTCAAGAAGCCAACAGACGCAAATATTTGAATTAACTTCGTCCACACTCTTTTACAGTATTTATATTAATAAATCATTTAAAATATATTTCGGCTGCCAAAATTCCATGGCCGGTATTCTTAAGTCGTGTCTAAGTCCTGTTTAACTAAACAGTCGTTTAAAGTGCTATCTAAGTCCTGTCTAACTTTAGTCACGAGGTTGTGACTAACTTTTTCGTATTCTGAAGTCGTGATTAAGTCAAGTTAAACACGAAGTCCTGTCTAAGTCATTTTTAACTTTAGACGACTGCGAGGGGTTGTTTAAGTGCTGTTTAAGAGCGCGATTCTGCTGTTTTGCAACCTTCAGCACACTCCTGTACTCTACCGGGAAGTTGTGGCGGAGGATAACTCTACGTGCACCCTCAAAATTTTAAAATAAGAATTGCAGGATTTTTTCACGTGTTGCCCTATCATTTCCTTCGATAATATCAACTAACCTGTCTGGTGACGTCTTGTAAATTCCTTGGTCTAAAGTGAAATATCCAGCTTGTAAGATACTTTTTTCTGCTTTAATTTTTAGTCTAATCAGTCGAAAACTCTGTGTCATTTATAAGATTGCGATCAGCGATACGATATCAACGATATACACAATCGATAGCATAAATTGCGCATGCGCATTCTGCTTATCATCTGCAGGGCTAGCGTGGCGCAATCGCGTAATAGCGGCATTACGTCAGAATTGCCTACAGAGCATGCGCGAAAGTCCTGTTTAAAGTTAAACAAGTGTTTAGTTAGTCAGGACTTAGACACGACTTCAGAATACGAAATTTAGTTAGACAGGACTTAGACGCGACCTCATGTTTAAAGGGGACCACCGGGCATTATAAAACCAATGCTTAGTTGTTTTGGTACTATAATTGAATATCAATCATACTCTCATGGGGTCTGATATGTTCCTGTAATTTGAGAACAATGCAATTAATTACTACGACCTACGGAACCACAGCTATTTAGTGGTTCGCGCGCGCGACTTTTGTTTGCACGACCGCTCAATCAATACGCGTACGTTATAAAGAGCGATTTATCGCACAGCCCAGCGATTATTAGTATCGTTTCGGGCATGCATGTAAGAGGCCCACGCATACTCGCACTTTGTTAAGTGATATCGTTATCGGAACTGCGCTGACAGAATGATTGACAGCTAGGTGTTATTAAAAATGATTCCCTGGCGATGTAGACATACTTTCAGGATCACAGACTTGTTTTGTATGTTCATTTGGGATATATCTTTGATGTAAGAGAGCTAAATCTCTGTCTGGTGGTACCCTTTAAGTCCTGTCTAACTAAATATGTGTTTAACTTTAGTCATGACTAAGTTAGACACAACTTCAGAATACCTGCCATTGCGTTTGGAAAATTGATTAAAAGAATATAAATTTCAAAAACACATCTTAACTACAAGTGCATGTATGATACAAAAGCATTTTTTTCTTTCTTATTAAATCATTTTCAAAGATTTAAGAAGCCAATTTATAGCATTGCCTGCAACCAAATAAATTTCCTCTCATTATTTCTGTGTTTATCCCAAGATCACAGAAGAGGTGTATGGAATAGAAACAGACTGCAGCCAAGATCAAGAACTGAGGCTTGAAAGCCCTCCGGGAGACGGGGAAATCAAGTGGTTATTCACAGTGCACTCGGACAGTGAGGTACATTTGTTTATAAAATTTTCTCTTTATTACTCAATGCCATCAACCTGATGGGCAATATTGGTAGTTAAAGCGTTAAGCCTATTAGATACATATGGATCATCTGTCAAAGTCATAGATGAGATAAAAAGTTAGTCCTTTCTCATTTCAATAGCCTGAGGCCATAAGTTGTGAAAGCTACAAAAAGAGGCCTGCCGATCCTCTGGTAATTACATGTATGTGCATTTATCTCTCGATCTTCTTCACTCTTACAATTCAAGTGCCTGGCAGTATCTACCATTTAAAAATTTCTTTCATATGACTCAGCATGGGATTGAACATGAGACCTCCTGTGTATGAGATGGACGCTCTACGGCTGAGCCACCATTAAAAGTCCAATACCAGTTTTGGGAAAGTAGCTGAAAACATCTATATTGATCAATATTGTTGAATAACTATTTAAATAGGGCTTGTGTGGTAAAATCCGAACCTAAGCATCGTCAAAAGGGTAGTACAGTTTTGGTAAGGCTGAACTTTAGTAACCAAACCTAGACAGTAACATTATAAACTGACAGTTATAACCGCATGCTCGAAAGGTATGGGCAATTCCACGCCAAAGTGGACATTTGACCAAAAAATTTACAAGCATTTTTATGATACAAATTTGGTATCAAATCAAAGCTTAAATTCTATATTTTTGGAATTCAATGAGAAAATTTTAGTTTTACATAATTTTAGTTGTTTTTTTATAATAACTTTATAACCATAATTGAACCCCACAAATTTGACATTTTTGTGAAAAAGTGTTTTGATCCTGTGTTTATTTTATATTTCCCCAGTTAAGCCGAAAAACCATTATTCTGACTCCTGAGATATGACCATTTCGTAAAATAGTAAATTTGTATGATTTATTTGATTTGTTATGCTTCAATGACTTCTCATTTTCAGCCTATGAAAATGTCCTTCCGTTACCGAAAAATCAATATTTTTAATTTTGTGGCTCACATAATTGTTAGAGAGCAGACCAATCTTCAGTGCAAAGCAAGTTCAAGTAGGCCTTCCCATTGCTAACAATTGTATTACTAATTGTTTCTTCGTTAATTAATAAATAACAAAAGAAAATGTCCTTCCGTTACCATACACATGGTAACAGATGGACAAGGTACCTCATATTACATATTATGACAACATTTATGTTCAAAAATTTGTCTCTCATATATGAAAACCCAAAATAATGAGACAATACCTGCAATGGCCAGCTATCAGTGGCGTAGCGTGGTCAGACTAGTAATTTTCTGTGTTTCAACCAATCAGATTTGTGCATTTAGAACATTTGATCTTTATCTCTTTCTGCAACAGGGCCCTTGTACCATGATGCCATTTGTTTGGATTTCTATTGTATGGGGATTAGTAGGTCTATTTAACTGTGGTGAGCCAGGGTGTGAATAGGCCCTGATCATGACTTTGAATAGGTCTTTTTTGTATACAATACACCCCTATAGAATTCTTGGACATGGGTGTAGGTCTAAAATAATTAAATTTTACATGAAATTTGCAAACTAAAAACAAGGCTGTAGAAAAAGCAAGAAATAACATATCTCCAATTCTTTCATATGTTGTAGAAATTATATCGAGCCAAGATTTAAGCAAAAAAAATTCTCAAAATTATTTGATCCACGAGGTAAAACGGAAGGTCAAAATCTAAGGTCAAAGGTTATCGTATCCAAACTCGCTCATGCATGAACACAAATGGTATAAATGGATTGCACATAACATCCCCAGTCCAATGACACCTTTACAAAATAAATTTATCCAACGGTTAATGGACAATGGCCATTTGAAAAATGGTGCCCACGCCCATTTCTTACAAAACTCCCCCATAAGAATCGACCATAGCGCCAAAACCATTGGGCGGATTGGGCTAAAACTTAAATATTTGCGCTTTTAAAGGTTGAAATATCATACATACCAAATATTAGCAAATTTGAAGGGGGCTGCGATGAAAATTTTCACTTTTTTTAAAGGTGATTTGACATGGAATGACCCTACTGTGTCATATCATACATTATAGTCCATTATGTCCTTCCGTTACCGAACATTGGTCCGCTTTGTGTGAAATAACTCAAATATCTGCGGACAAATTTTAATCAAAGAACAAGTAAATTCTTCTTAACCCTTCAGATAATGAAATGTGTACCCTTAAAATATTTTGTATTATTTAATATCACAGAGTTTTAGTTAAAACTGATTTGATAACAAAACATTGTCCATTTTAGTGTCCTTCCGTTACCGACCTCATTTGTATGCATATTCAATATTGTGCGGAGATAAAAAAAATCAAAAAAATTATGGGACCTTAAAACTGTATGTTTTGGAAGTATTGTTATCAAAATAGACTGTTCTAACAACACAAGTATTTAAAAATGTCTTTCTTAAAGTTGACAATTTGTGTCTGAGTGTCCTTCCGTTACCACGGATTGACCATGAATAAGAGCCATTGGAGCATGAAATATAGTAAGAAAAAAAATAGAAATGTAAATGCTTGTGTGTCCATATGCTATCTATGATACAAACTAATTTTAGACCACAAAAGAGATGTTTCCTTCTCATAAATGGTCTTTAAATTTCAAAATTAATTTTATTGTACAATTCCAATAGACTTTTCAGAGGTCCTTCCGTTACCGTCCTTCCGTTACCGAACACTGGAGTAATTAATTTCTCATAATTAATATACCAATGTAGATATTTTTCTTAAAAGGTGGTGTTAAACTCTGTGAACATGAGGAAATTGACTAGTAGCCAACTTAACATGATAAACCTCGTAACTTCACGGAGATTGGGTCATAACTAACAAAATTGAAAATCCATGTCCATTTTGGCGTCCTTCCGTTACCGGCCTCATTAGTGTCCATATCTAATTTACATAATGCGGTCAAAATTTTAGAAATAGTGGAAATCAAAGGTGTCCCAACAAGGATCAAAGACATGCCATTTAGAATAAAAAATCAAAAGTAGGATCCTGGAATTATTTGATTGAAGTTCCAAAATTGTGTCTGAATGTCCTTCCGTTACCGTGGAATTGCCCGTATACAAAATTACAAATGACTAAGTAAAAAGCCCGTTATCATTCAAAAAGAGCCATTAAAACACATGAGGGCGCTTTCTAAAAAGGCATTGGTTTCAACCATTTTTCATACAGAATTATGCATGTGATGTTTTATTGAAATAATGATTAAATAGGGAGATCATCAACAACTATTTTAACCCTAACCAGGCCGGGTTATTTTGGCTATGCTATAGCCGGTGGAGGGGGGGGGGGGGGGGGGGTGGATTCCACCCCACCCTGAGATCTCGGCCGCCAAATGCGCGGCCGCCACAACATTTGGCACACAGATAGTTTGCGACATAATCTACAAGATTGCATTGTTATTTTTTTGAAAAAAATAAATTTCCACTTACTTATGCAAATTTATGCAAAAATCCTCTTTTTGTCTATAAATCACTAAATATGACTCAGAATATGCTAATTTTGTGCATGAATATTCTTTATGACCTAATTAAAAGGTTTTCAATATTAAAAATTGCGACAGCCAAAAATTCCTTATGTATTTCTTTGTTTCTGGAATTTCTTATGTATTTCTTTGTTTTTTTACTTTTGTTTTTTATTGTTTTTTTCGATGGAATTAATTATAAACCATTATTCAACAATTTTTAGCCCAAAATTAAATGATTGCAGTGATTAGAATGAAACATAATGAAGGTTTTGTCTATTCTAGGAAAAACTCAATTTCCATAGGATTTGTACACAAATCACAAAATTGAGCGATTTTCGGGCCGACGCTCACTTACAAAAGGTCACGTGACTTTAGAACGGTATACCCGGTCGTCGCCAATTTGGTCTCAAAAGTTGCGCAAGACTTCAATGAAAAAACTCATGAAGTCGCGCGGCAATACCTGCGTGCGTTGCGGAATTATCGCGCGAAAAGTCGAGGGGGGGGTGGATTCCACCCCCCCCTCCTCCCCCGGCCTGGTTAGGGTTAAAAACGCTTTTGAACATTTTTGAAAAAGTGCAACCTTTTTTTAATTTTGGAAAAATCCATCTAATTATTTGGGCCCCAAATAATTATTAGATCAGATATATTTATTGATATTTCAGCCGTTTCTGGGATGATTTTGAACAAATAAAGTTTGTTCTGCCATTAAAATTGCATGTTCTCTCAAATTCGACACTCGGTTTTTCATTACCTCACAACAAAATTGTGATGCGCAGCGCCCTCTCTACCAAAACTAAACTACCCCTTTAAATACAGAAATATCGGAAGAAATCTAAAACCCGCCCATGAAATTTATAAATCCACCGCCCGTTCGCACCTGTCCGGGCCGCTAGCGCTGGGCTGGAGATATCGACAAGCTGGGGACAAGTCCGTAAAGCGAAGACCTCGTGTAACGCACATAGCGTATGCGCAATTCCGCGTTGGCGATATCAATGGTACAGTAGATCGATTGATAATTTTGCAAATATATCAATTATAGTAGGCAGTTTCTTGGCCAAATTTGTATAATCCTATATTAGTAATATTATATTCGTTCACATGGTTGGTAATAAGAGTGTACATTTCATTTTTAAGGAGTTGGGCATTCACCTTTAACTCTAATCAGGCCGTGCTATTTTTGCTATGCTATAGCTGGTGGGGGGGGGGGGGGGGGTGGAGCCGATTCCACCCCTTGATATCTCGACCAACTGATGCGCTGCGGCACGCAGATAGCTTGTGACAAAGTCTACAAGACTGCATGATTGATTTTTTTGAAGAAAAAAATGTTTTTTTTAATATGCTATTGAGAAGTGTGCACCATACCGGTTGCCCTCTCAATCTGCTCTCTGCTTTTCGCCTTGTTTTATGAATTTCTGCTGAAGCTGTTTCTTCATATGTTGTTTGTTTGTTATATTCAACTTTCTGGATGCTACTGACCAGTTCTGGGACTGTAAATTTCAGTATTGCTCGAGCTTTACAGGAAACTAGATTTTGGAACTCCTTGCCTCTAATATACTACATTTAGTATATGGACATCACAGGCCCTATCTTGTTCACTCAACTATGTCAATGGACCAATTGACAGACATTGACAATCCTGTTCATTCAGCCACTTAAATGATCAATTGTCTGTGAACAATATGGCTTGGACATCATCACTTAACCTTTGGCTGGTCCTGATTTTGTCCTTTGCACATCCATACAATGAAAATCTCCAAGTCTATTATCCAGGAGATATACTCAGTCAATGCAGCAGTGAATGGCAGGGGCCTATATATGTGGCAAAATACAGTGGGTCTCGTACAGCCTATTATGCCAATTCAGACGCGACATTTCAGGCTTCACTCTTAAAATGTGGTGACATTTGCCCCAATCCTGGACCGGACAGCATTAATCACAATAAAAGTACACATGATGAATGGATGCAGCGTCGTATGGCGTATCATAGTTCTCAATTGCATAACTTGAATTGTCATGCAAAGTCTCAACAATTGCCTGACGTTGTTTTTGAAGGCATCAAAACATTAGGCATTCTACGAAAGCGGAAAACTCACCGCGGAAGCAGAGGTTCCAAGAAGAGACAGCAACAACAACTACATCAGCATCCACACTCGATCTCGATCGATGTCTCGCCACAGGATTTGTCAAGCACGGGAGAGAAACTGGATCATGTTAATTTGTGCATGCTCAATGTACGCTCACTTCGGAACAAATCAACAGTGTTCCAGGACTTTGTCCTGGATCATGGTCTGGATGTCGTCTGCATCTGCGAGACATGGCTGACGGCGAGTGATGATGCAGTGATAGCTGATCTGCGGCCCGATGGTTTCATCTTTAAGCACCAGCCCAGAGTTGGTAGACGAGGCGGCGGTATCGGTCTTCTTTTTCGCAAAGATCTGAACCTAACGGTCAGACCATCACCTATATACGAATCATTTGAAATGATGGTGTGCACCCTCACTGCGAACAGTACTAGCGTGGACATTGCTGTCATTTACAGACCACCTAACTCTCGAACGTCATTCAACAAGTTCCTTGAGGAGTTTTCGTTAATGCTGGATGAGCGTTTTTTCCGGCCAACACCTCTTCTTATAACTGGGGACTTAAACATTCATCTTGACAACCCAGTTTCTCCGAACACCAAAAAGTTCCATGAATTGATTGCCAGTCATGGGCTTTTGCAGAAAGTCAACTGCCCTACACACGAGAAGGGCCACATCCTTGATGTACTCATAATTCGCCAACTTGAACTCCATCTGTACTCAAATGTTCAAGTAATACCTGGTATATCAGATCACTCGGGAGTCACATGCCAGCTCCATCTTAGCAAGCCTGTTCAACCTGATCGAACTGTAAATGCTCGCAACATCAAGGCCATTGACAGAGCTGCTTTTGCGGACGAAATTCAAAAGTGCTCCATCACATCATCCTCTGATATCGTTGAGGGTCTTGTGGACAATTATAATGTTCAACTACAAACCACCTTAGATACCCTGGCACCGGCCAAAGCACGTCGCATCAAACAACGTCCTGAGAGTCCGTGGTATAATCATGAAATTACTACAGCGAAACAGATGAGAAGACAACTCGAAAGAAGATGGCGCTCAAGAGGTCGGCTCGAAATTGATCGCCAGCTACTTCAGGAGCAACGAAACACTGTCAACAAGCTTGTTTACAAAGCTAAGAAGACATACCTTGTTAGTCTAATAGAAGACTGTGGGTCTAACAGTAAACAATTATTTAATGTAAGTAATCAACTACTGAACCGGTCAAAAACATCACCCCTTCCTTCTCACACCACTAGTGAGTCGTTGGCTCAGCTTTTCAGCAGGTTTTTCCAGTCTAAGATCGAAACCATTTGCAGAGGTTTTACTCCAGAATTGACTGCAGCACTGCCAGTACAGACTTCAGCTGTATTGTCCTCGTTCAGGCCAACAACTTCAGATGAAATAGAGTCACTTCTAAAAAAAACTCCTCCCAAGACATGTGAACTAGATCCAATCCCATCAAAGCTTGTAAAAGATTGCTCTTCAACCTTCGCACCCATCATCGCACACATCATAAACCTGAGTTTCCAGCAAGCCTCGGTGCCATCTGCCTTGAAACTAGCTTACATTCGTCCGCTTTTGAAGAAGTCATCACTCGATCCAGATGTGCTTAAGAATTACCGGCCGGTATCAAATCTTCCTTACCTGTCGAAAATTCTTGAACGTGTTGCATTCAGCAGACTCTCACATTATCTCCACGAAAATCACCTCCTTGATCCCCGCCAGTCAGCCTACAGACCGCACCACAGCGTTGAAACTTTACTTGTCAATGTCTCAAGTGATATTCTTCTCAACATGGATGCCGGAAGAATAACTGCTATGGTGTTCCTTGATCTTTCATCTGCATTTGACACTGTTAATCATGAACTTCTAATAAACACATTGTCTTCACTCGGTGTAAGGGATCACGCTCTTTCGTGGTTCATATCCTATTTATCCTGCCGCCATCAAATTGTATGTGTTCATGATTCTAAGTCTGACCCTGTTCTCCTTAATCATGGCGTTCCACAGGGATCAGTTGGTGGTTCATTGCTGTTTTCTATATACTTACTCGGCCTCAAAAGCATTCTCCAACGTCATGATATAAATTACCATTGTTACGCTGATGATATTCAGATCTATGTTTCTTTCAAACCTGACCAGGATGCTGCTTTTGAGGCAATTCACAAGCTAGAATCTTGTGTAAAAGACATTAAATTGTGGATGTTTTCTAGTTCTTTAAAACTGAACGATGAAAAATCTGAGTTTTTATGTATAGGATCTGTTGTACACTTAAGTAAAGTTAAAATACCATTAATTAAGATTGGAAATATAGAAGTAGCCCCATCTGCGGCTTTCAGAAATTTAGGAGTAACTTTTGATTCATCTATGTTTATGTCCGCCCATATATCTTTTGTTTGTAAATCAGTTCGATATTATTTGCGTAATCTAGGATTCATTCGAAAATACTTGACTCGTTCAGCTACCGAAAAGATTGTTCATGCTTTTATTTTCTCTAGGCTAGATTTTGGTAATGCTCATTTCTTTCAACTTCCTCAAAGCCAACTTACGCGGTTGCAAAGACTCCAAAATTCTGCAGCTCGTATTATTACACTAACAAAATATAATGACCACATTACCCCAGTCCTTCATTCTTTGCATTGGCTGCCCATTGAATTTTGTATTATATTTAAAATATTGCTCCTTGTCTTTCATTGTGTCCATGGTTCCGCCCCTGAATATAATATTAGTTTGATTAAATATTATGTTCCTTCCAGGCGACTTCGCTCTTTAGATTCTGGCTCACTTGTTGTCCCTAAAACGCGCACAAATTGGGGGGACAGGTCCTTTGCACACGCTGGACCATTCCTTTGGAATCAATTACCCTTACATATTCGGAATAGTGGCACCGTGGACACTTTTAAGGACAAGTTAAAATATCATTTGTTTCAAACAGCATTTAAGTAGACTTTCTTTCTTCCCTTTATTCTTGTTTGTTCTATTATTTTAAACTATATTTTCTAATGCGCTTTGAGCACCTTATTAGGTGGATATTGCGCAATACAAATATTCAATATTATTATTATTATTATTATTAATTAATAATGCAAATTTATGTGAAAATTTGTTTGTCTGTAAACTACTAATGATTGATTGGAATATGCTAATTTCATCCATAAACATTCTTTTTTCAGATTTTTCAGATTTATTTATGTATTTTTTAAATTATGTAATAGTACATGTAGTTGGAAAAAGCAACAGATGTCAGCAGATGAACCAGCAACTTCCAGAATTGTAATCGAGAGATCACCGTTTCTAAGTCCGTCTTCATCTAACTTTATATTTGTACTATTACTTTATAGGTGTTACTACGTTTGTTGTTGAAATAATTATTTTAGAATCCGTATTTAATTTTCTGTTCTCTTTGGTTTTATGTTGCACCCTTCAGAAGCCCTTGAAGAGAGTGGGTCTGTTGTATGACGAACACCGCCCTCGTTTCTTCCTGTCTGAGCCGAGCAACGAGCCATTCCCGCAGACCTGCCCAGGCTGGCTGCTGAGACGGGAGAACAATATGGGCGACTACCGCGTCACCGTCAACTTCTGTGCCGCTGAGCGCGGTCACTTCCAACAGTGGCTTGTCTTTGACTTCGGTAATTAGTTTAATAATAGTAATGATAACGGTTATTCCTTCTACCTGGTAAATACATGTAAGATGTATAGGTAATGAATACTTACCCAGATAAAAAAAAAAATTAGTGACCTAAAACAATATGTGTTGCCCTTTATTAGCTAGATGTACCATTCAAAAGAAAATTAGATTAAAACTATTTTAGTGGGGTTTTATGAATGAGGGCCCAGAGTTTGCAAGTAACCCTTGCCTGAAATAATGTTCCAAATTGCTATATTTACATGTTCAACAAGCGTGTCCGGACTACTACCCCCTGGACAACCACCCCCCGGACGATTACCACCCGGACAACTACCCCCCTAGGACAATTACCCCCCGGACAACTACCACCCGGACAATTACCCCCCTAGGACAATTACCCCCCAAGACAATTACCCCCCAAGACAATTACCCCCCAAGACATTTACCCCCCAAGACATTTACCCCCCAAGACAATTACCCCCCAAGACAATTACCCCCCAAGACAATTACCCCCCAAGACAACTACCCCCCAAGACAACTACCCCCCGGACAACTACCCCCCGGACAACTACCCCCCGGACAACTACCCCCCGGACAACTACCCCCCGGACAACTACCCCCCGGACAATTACCCCCCGGACAACTACCCCCCGGACAATTACCCCCCGGACAACTACCCCCCGGACAACTACCCCCCGGACAACTACCCCCCGGACAACTACCCCCGGAATATTACCCCCCAAGACAACTACCCCCGGATAATTACCCCCCGGACGACTGGACAACTGGTAGTGGAGCGATTTGGTCCATATCCTAGACAGTAAAATTATATGATACATAGTTCAAGCTATCGAATCAAACATACATAATGTATGCATATTAAAAAGTGGGAGTGACAATCACCTCCACTTTCAAATGTATGCCGAGGCATGTCCCCCCCCCCCCCCCCCCCCCCTCCCCTCCCCGTCCCCCGGGTGCATTGTGTGCATTCAATTTTGCCAATTTTGTTATCGCAGTTGTATTGAGTAGTTCAAAATCGTTTTCAGCATTATAATTCATATATTGATTATTCGGAAACATTTGTTTGCATTCGATTTAAAACGTATTTCAATTTTGAGTAAATTCGTGATTATGTAAAACCACCCTCCGGGAAATCCGTTGGCGCAATTTAATGCTTTTAATGTCGATCAGGAGAGAAATAAAACTCACGTCTACTTCATAACTTGCAAGTTTCAACTGAGCTTTATTGAATAAAAACATACTACATTATGCCCCATGGCGGATAAATATAACTCATTCCTGGTAATCGCGCGAACGCGCGGTATTGCGGTTGCGGTTACCGTTAACTAGGTCGTGGGAAACTGGGAATCGAACATGATAATATCAATTTGATTTTGCAAACACAATAAATGCAAATAGCGTGGTTTTTTTTAATTGAATGATAAAAGTGGTAAATCACTTGATCGAAGAGCTAAATCGTATGAACACAATGCAATTTTGAACAAAAATTACAAACCTTCAGCTCAATTTCGTGAAATTGAATGACACGCTTATTGAAACGAATGAAAAGCTTACGAAATTGACCGAAAAACATATCAAACATGTGATACGCCTAGGTCACAAATGCACCGGATGCCGCACAGTGGTTTTACCTACATTTCGGATTGCGATATCGTACGATGTTTGGAGTATATTCGTGTATTGGCAGTCCCGTAGCATGGGGGGTAGTTGTCCGGGGGGTAATTGTCCGGGGGGTAGTTGTCCGGGGGGTAGTTGTCCGGGGGGTAGTTATCCGGGGGGTAGTTGTCCGGGGGGTAGTTGTCCGGGGGGTAGTTGTCCGGGGGGTAGTTGTCCGGGGGGTAGTTGTCCGGGTGGTAGTTGTCTGGGGGGTAGTTGTCTTGGGGGGTAATTGTCTTGGGGGGTAATTGTCTTGGGGGGTAATTGTCCTAGGGGGGTAATTGTCCGGGTGGTAGTTGTCCGGGGGGTAATTGTCCTAGGGGGGTAGTTTTCCAGGGGGTAATTGTCCGGGGGGTGATTGTCCAGGGGGTAGTAGTCCTAGAACCTTCAACAAGCTGTGCTTCACAGCTCTGGAACAAATAAAATGTCTCCAGCGATTGTATTTCAGGTTGAAAAAAAATATCCATTGTTTTCCCTACTGGTCTCTATATTTTGTAGGAGAGAAACCAGTTTTGGTTGCAAAGCTTTCAGTCATCATTGGCTCTGTTGCTGAGGTTCAGAATTGTGCGCAAGAATCCATTCAGACTGCAGAGCTATGGAACGATTCAAACACAGCCATCATCAGAAGTGAAGAAAAATCAGCATGGGTGAAACGGTAATTACATTTTTCAATTATGCAGTTCAATTGCAGTGTTGTATCCGAGTCCATCCAATCCGAGTCCGAGGCCGAGCTCCGCCAACGAAGTGGCCGGAGGCATTATGTTTTCGGGTTGTCCGTCCGTCCGTACGTACGTCCCGTTTTCGTTCTCGCGATATCTCAAGAACCGGTTGACGGATCAATTTCAAACTTGGTATGAGTGTACATATTGGGGAGACAATGATCAAAGGTCAAGGTCACATGACTCAATATATGTTTTAAAATGCCTCGTTCTCGCGGTATCTCCAGAACCAGTTGACAGATCAAATTCAAAATTGGTATGAGTGTATATATTGGGGAGACAATGATCTGATTAGATTTTGGGGTTCATGAGGTCAAAGGTCAAGGTCACAGGACTCATTATACGTGCAAAAATGCCTTATTCTTGCGATATCTCTAGAACCGGTTGATGGATCAATTTCAAACTTGGTATGAGTGTACATATTGGGGTGACAATGATCTTATTAGATTTTGGGGTTCATGAGGTGAAAGGTCAAGGTCGCAGGACTCAATATATGTGCAAAAAAGCATCCTTCTCACGATATCTCAAGAACCGTTTGACGGATCAATTTCAAACTTGGAATGAGTTACATGTCACATCGGGTGGCAATGATTGGATTAGGTTTGGGGGCCATGAGGTCAAAGTTCAAGGTCACATGACTCAATATATATGCAAAAATGGCTTGTAATGACAAAATCTCAAGACCTGAATGTCAGATTTCAATCTAACTTGGTACCTGAATATTCTTGGGAGCCAATGTAGCCATCAAAGTTTGGGGTCTACATAGGTCAAGGTCACAGAACTCAAAATATATATATGAAAAAAACAAAATTTCAGTGCACGTTATTTTGGGCTTGATATTGAAAATTGCGTCATAGCGGAGGCATAATTTTCGACTGCGCGCAGTCGAAGATCCATCTAGTTTTCTAATTAATTGAATTTTTCATGTATTCCTTTTCTTTACCAAAGGCAATTGATCTATCACTCAATCAAGTGATTATAACCCTATATGTGTCACATAGGCACTATTGCCAATGTCGTTCATATTTATGGTGAATTGCAGTGACTAGTTGATTTATAATTTTCTAACACTTCTTTCAAAGCTTTCCCAATATGTCATATATCATTATGAAGCTTACGGTATACTTGCCTTTTCTCACTTTTTAAATTTATAAATAGCGCCCTCATTGTTGAGTAGGGCGCCCTCACTAAGCTATGCAATGAAAATGTCAAAATCAATTCTGCACCTGACCACAGCATTCTGTCATACAATGAGTAACAAAACATAATCAATGTTTCCATACAAATTGTAGCATATTTTGTTATCTTTCTGGAAAAAAAGAATTTGTTCTTCATACGATGTTTGAAAGCGTTTTTATTGCCAAAATTGTGCGTGCATGTCACTACTAAATATTGCAAAAAATATGATTGAGCAACATATTTATTCCTCATTGGACTGTCTAGTTAGGTTTTCTACAATTCTCTGAAAGATAAACTATGAATGGTTAATATAATTTTGAACATATTTAAAACCGTGCATTTTCAATGGAGTTTTATGTAGAGCACAATCATTGTTATAGAAGTGCGCCCTCACTCGGAAACACATACAATCATCTTTTCGGCCTATTTTTCAACAACAAACAATTACAGTCAAACCTGTCTATAGCGACCAAGGGACCTGCGAATAGTGGTGGCTATAGACAGGTGGTCGCATTAAACAGGTTTGCTGCCATTATGCATTTCTGGTGGCTATATGCACATGTGTAATTAATTGGCATCTGTACACACACGTGTCCATAGTTTCATTTAGTATGTGTTGCATGCATATGACCACAGCAAAAATTGAAATTACATATGAATTGGCATTATACTTTTATTAAATGTTTGTATTATCTTTTTAAGTGAAATTAAAATTGCAAAATGTGTTAATGTGTCATTTATTTACTCACCATGGGACTTGAGAGAATCAGCTGCACTTTTAAATGCGCATGTGTATAGTTTTCTATGAGAATTCTGAAGTCAAGATATCATTGTTTGGTCGTAACAAGGGCACAGATTATCATTGAAAAGAGTATGAAACATAGGGGAAACACCCCGCCTCGGCAATTCAAATATTTGTTAGATTTCAAATTCGGTTGTGATGTTGAGTAAAGTGCCTTTGTTCAACTCATTTCTGTATCAGAATCAGGTACTGAAGTGAAGGGCACAAGTCTGTCGCACTTGGTGTCGGTAACTTAAGCGTCTGTCTGTAGTTCATTGTCATGAGTTTGTTTATGGCATGCTCAGAATTGGAGCCTTGGGCGACCATAGACGACCGAGATAAGGCCTTGGTCGCTCAAGCGCTATTTTTTTGGTCGCTATACACGTCGGATCCCAAATGGGGTGGTCGCTGGTTGCGTTAGGCAGGTGGTCGCATTTTACACAGGTCGCTTAACACATGATTGTTCAGGGGAGGACCGGAGAGCGGTCCTTATGAGCAGGTGGTCGCTATAGACATTGTAGCCAGGAAATGTTTATCTATTGATATTCTAAGTATATTTGTAATTTGTCTACGAGTACGACTGCGGTAAGTTTTTGCGTTCGATGACGATGACTTCGGCTTCGGCGGTAGCAAACCACTAGTATTTTGCAGGTCAAGAGGCTTATCATTTTTGCTACATAAAGCATATCTTATTGTATTATATAGTAGACAGCTCTTTTATTCATATTGTATTATTTCAAAATTTGAAAACAGAAAACCCACATGCAATTATTTATTGGATCAAAGGTGTAGTTTTCTGGACGTATACGCAAAGGCACAGCACGAAGTTTGTGTGGCCGTGGCCGTGGGAATAAATATTCACTTGTGAATGATCAGCAGTCTACAGATAAAAGAATATCAAACAACAATCACACTACCAGTTAATTATTTCTTCTTTCAGTTCTATAACTAATTTTTCTAAATTTACATATCAAAAACAAAGAATTTAGAATACTGGGTGACACTTCCAGCTTCGATCAGCCGTCTCTTGCACTGCCTCGGCTGAAATCTCCGGGCGTGGCCGGTCGGGCTGGAGTCAGCATTGCATACTGCCTAGCCCTAGGGCCTAGCTGCAAGCTGCACGAACACGTTCTTAGATATCACCGTTTAATCCTCACGCGTCAGTGTCAAAATATGTATTTTGATAAAGTAATACAAAATTACCAAAATTATTTAATAAATGCCGATCCTAGGTTTGTAAATGACTCCTCGTCCTTCGTGAAGTTGGTTGTAACACTTATTCGTGGTTCCGACATTTTTTTATATCGTGCTTCAAATCACTGCTGAAAATATAGCCTGATAATAGCGACCACTGTGATGCATGTGAATCGCACATCACTCGTAGTGCAAATGTCACCCATATACAACTAAAAAGAAAAAATAGAGGCAAAATGTCCCGCTCTATTTGACTGACAGTTCTTTTAATCAGTGAATCTTTATTTATATTTGCATATGAAAACTAACAATTGATTTGTAAAACTTGGGGCTTAATTTTCATATGTCTCATCTTTTCGACATGACATGTCTTGGGTGTTGAATATGTTTTCAGGTTGATGGAGAAATACCCGGACCCAAGCACACGGAGCGGTTTGCAGACAGAGGAGGGGAGAGATGTGCTGAGTCTAAACAGAGACAGCTACAGGGACTTCATGCACCGGATGCTCTATGAAGAGGAACGTGAATGCAGAGACAGGGTCACAAGGTTAGTTATAACTACCTGTATTCAGGGGCCGGTTTCGTGAAAGGTTATTGGTTATTTAACTGCGTCTGTTTGAAAGACATATGACAGCTAGCTGTTATAAACTGTTTCACAAATGGCTCCTCAGTAGGAGATTATGGACTATCGATAGTGGCAATTAGTTAGACACAACCTAGTTGCAATGTTCTGTCAAAGTCTTGACTACTGTATGAGCTGTTAATTTCGCGAGGGTTTTATTTTCGCGAATTTCGCGAATCAGTAGAGAGACGCGAAATTAACAACGTGCCAAATATATCGACAGTCATTTGTACGATCTTGTCAGCGGGCATAGCGCATTCACATGCACTTGGTCCGCCAGTCCCCCGGCAGACATCAAGTACCGTATTTGCTGGTGTATTAACCGCACATTTTTTCAAAATTTTTTTTTTCAACATTGGGGGTGCGGTTAATACACGGGTGCGGTTTATAGCGTATTAACCGCACTTTTTTTTTTTTTTTTTTTTTTGCAAAAAGGGGGGTGCGGTTAATACACAGGTGCGGTTTATACACCGGCAAATACGGTAGTGGTCTGGTAGCTACCGCAAAAAAGAAAGCAGCTGTCAAAGCTCAATTTATCGATCTAGACCTAACCTGAACTAGAACTTCACCTCAATCTATTTCCTCTACTTACGTGACTTCAAGGAATTTGGGAACAATAAAGACAAAATGCGCGCAAAAACAAGAACAACACAGCGCCAGGTCTGATTCGCATTGTATTGATTGTTGCATGCACTGCATCCTGTATACACGTATATACATGTACGTTTTTTGCTGTTACTCTTGCACATGAAGTTGAACTACGTAATACGAATAGAAAATGAAATTGTATCGGAGTCATCGCTTCATTACATGTACACAATGATAATCGGCAAGTTGTAAACAAATGATGCTAGTTGGCAGAAAATAGCCAAAAATAGTGGCGCCATGACTATCAAATTCGCCGAAGTGTGATATAAAAAAAGATTGGCCACATAGGCCATTTATGTCCTATTTTCGTCTAAACAGTACCATATTAGCATATTTTTGTAAAAATCATGTCAGAAATGCTAAAACTGTAATTGATTTACAAATTTGCTGTATTTCAGAAGCTGATTTATTGTCATGAATGCGCTGCATTTTTATGCCTCCGCCTCCGCCAACGAAGTGGCCGGAGGCATTATGTTTTTGGGTTGTCCGTCCGTCCGTCCGTCCGTCCGTCCATCCGTCCGTCCATACGTCCCGTTTTCGTTCTCGCGATATCTCAAGAACCGGTTGACGGATCACTTTCAAACTTGGTATGAGTGTACATATTGGGGTGACAATGATCTGATTAGATTTTGGGGTTCATCAGGTCAAAGGTCAAGGTCACAGGACTCAATATATGTTCAAAAATGCCTCGTTCTCGCGATATCTCTAAAACCGGTTGACAGATCAAATTCAAACTTGGTATGAGTGTACATATTGGGGTGACAATGATCTGATTAGATTTTGAGGTTCATGAGGTGAAAGGTCAAGGTCGCAGGACTCAATATATGTGCAAAAAAGCATCCTTCTCGCGATATCTCAAGAACCATTTGACGGATCAATTTCAAACTTGGGATGAGTTACATACACATCGGGGTGGCAATGATTGGATTAGATTTGGGGGGTCATGAGGTCAAAGGTCAAGGTCACATGACTCAATATATATGCAAAAATGGCTTGTTATGGCAAAATCTCAAGAACTGAATGTCAGATTTCAATCTAACTTGGTACCTGAATATTTCTTGGGAGCCAATGTAGCCATCAACATTCGGAGTCTATGGTCAAGGTCACAGAACTAAAAATATATATGAACATTTTTGTTTTCAGTGCACGCATTATTTTGGGCTTGATATTAAAAATCGCGTCATAGCGGAGGCATAAATTTCGACTGCGCGCAGTCGACGATCCATCTAGTTGTCACTACTTTTGAGTGAACTGTTTTCCCAGTGGCGTGATCGCGAAAATGTCTGTTACCCTCTCATTCGCGAAAATATCTGTACGCGAAAATATTGGCGTATACAGTATATGACTCTGGACTTAGATCTGTATAAAATTTCAACAAATGGTCTGGTGGCCATACTGGGCCCATGCGGTCGCCCTGCGATGCTGTCTATGGAGTGTCTTCTGGCTAAAGACCAATAAAATTTGTACAATGTGTCAGGTTTTTTTAACTCTGTGCTGTAAGCTTCCGATGCTTCGTATGGCAAGGGGAAAATACGAAGGCAATTGGAGGATTGCAATGGTTTTCTTGCCGCCGCGTTGAAATTGTTACAATTTTGTCTCTCAAAATAACATAGTACCAGCGCCTTATCCCGAATCCTAGCATTTGTGACCTAGGAATAAGATGGCACTTAAATACAACTTTGAGATCACAATTGGACTATTCCGTTGAAGAATATTTGTTTGCGATACGAAAGACTACAGAGCTAGTGTCTTTGGGTCCTGAAGAAGTTCATATGACCACTGTGAATTTCAATATTAAAATACATTAACTATCAAGTACAAAATAGTCACAATGTATTAAATGCCATCAAATTTTGTTTGTAATCTGTCTCTTCAGATACAGTGCCTCAATGGATATGGAGGTCTGTGAGGGCCTCAAGCTCGATGCCTCGACCTCAAGCTCAATGCTGTTTGCCCAGGGAGGCAGTCTTTATGGCAAGATCCCGCTTGACCTACCAATCCACGTTGACCTTGAGGCCTCTCAGATAGTCCTCAGCAGCGTCCAGAGCATCCTGATTAAGTTTGCCGACTGTCCAGACAAAGCTTACACGGCCAGGGTGCTGCAGGAGGGTAGGGACAGCGGTTTCCAGAGAGAGATGGTTGCAGTGACGCTCAGTCCAAGGTGTGTCCAGGATATTGGTCTAAAGGCACGACTGGGCAAGGGTCCAGAGGCATCGGCCAAGGTGCGGGCGACTGTCCAATTTTGTGTCAGTCGGGAGCACTTCCTCTACATGCACCATGCCCTGGACAACTTGACTTGCATGGACGTTGTTCTCCCACGAGTGGACCAGGAAAACAGGTGAAATACTCTTTGTGTTGTAAGCAGTTAAAGGGACAGTCCCTCTTTTACAAAACGTCTGAACAGTTTCCAGTTGACGGATGGGGATGAATGAAACACACACAAACAAAATCAGATCGAACTGCCCTATAATTTGGATTCTATGAATGAAAAACGAATGCGTCCCTCCATCAAATTATATATCGGTCAATAAAGGAGTTTAACTGATTTAGCATAATATTACAACTATATTATACTTATTCTTGTAAAGGTATTGTGAAGCCGACATTTGTAAAGGTATGTCACGGAAAAAAATCTCAAAAATGAAGAATATGTAATTACATGTAGTCAGTTTAAGCGAGGTTTGGTTATTTTGCCTAGTGTGCGGTCATGCTATTCTTATGTGTGTACGGGTCACGTAGCTAGGGCGGGTCACGTAGGGGTCACGCATCGCGTTGTGGTACTTCGTGGAATCAGTATACGAACTTCCTCACTGGGTGAATATACATGTACGTATAATGCACAATTGTTTGTTGGACGACGGTTTATTAGGTCTTTTATTTTAGGTCTATAACTCCACGAAAAAGAGATTTCAAGCCGTAATTTTTTCAGGCATGCTATGAAATTACATTTTCTTTCATATAAGACAATAACCTCGCAACTTTTGAAATTTTGCTTGCAAAAGAGGGAATGTCCCTTTAAAGGTGCACCTGTAAAGTGTCAGATATTGCCCAAAATGACATTTGAGACTACAATCCTGTACCAAAATCATTGTAAGATATGTCCAAATGATGTGTGAAAGTTTCATTGAAAAAGAACACTGCTTTCCTGGTTAAAAAAGGGTAAATATGCGTCAGCTTTTACAACGAGTTACTGTATGACGTCTATCAGGTTTATCACCGTTCATTAACGCTCTTGAGCTCTTGAGCTAACCCTATTTTAATTAAATTGAGCTGAAAATTGTTCGAAATGGATACAATTTTGAATGAATACATTTTGAATGCATACCAAAATATCATGCAGTGACTACTTGTGACTAAATCTCTTTGTTCAAATATGCTAAGTGCCTAAGTAAAACAATTAAAATATATGTCTGTACTCGGAAGTCTGCCTGCACTGTGCAGAGTCACATCAAAATCAATCTCAACAACGCTTGACATGCGCCCAGAAAAACGCTCATGATAAAAGTATTGACGATTGTTTTACCGTTCTGCAGTCATATTTTGGCAGATGTTCATATTATTGGTTAATTTATTAGTATTATTTGCTATATGATACAAATTTCATTATTATTTTGGGCACTTGTCGTTGGCACTTACTGCGTGTATAGGCTGTGTATAAATTAAGGTCTGAGGTTTGGCTACCAGAATACAAAATTGTAGGCCGGACTAAAGCTATCAACTTAGTCGGGGGTTAAGGTGGTATCTCACCGGCGGAGACGTCGCCGCGACTGCCGCGACTGATCAGTTGTGGTAGTCACGGCGACGTCTCCGCCAGTGAGACCGGAAAAAATAGCTTGCAATCTCACCAAGGCGACGTCTCCGCGACGTCTCCGCGACGTCTTCGAGACGTCTTCGAGACATCTCCAATAGGTCGCCATGGGTCACAAGGTTGCGGAGACATCACCGCGACTTCTGCCTGTCTATATATACCTAGATCTACAAGAAGATGATAAACACCTCAGTCACGTGGTCTCTAAAGTGGGTCAAGCAACGTCAAGCAGTGTCGCGTAGATGTCGCCGCAACAATTCCTCTTTGTCGCCTTGGGCTCCAGTAGGTCTCCGCGACGTCGCGGAGACCTGCTGGAGACTGGAAAAAGTCTATAAAAAAATCAAACGTGCATGATTTTCCCGCGACTCACCGGAGACTCGGCTAGTCTCCAGGAGACATTTTGCAGAGACTTCTCCGCGACGTCGCCGCAACATTTTAGAGACGTCTCCGCGACATCGTCGCAACTGATAGAGACGTCTCCGTGACGTCGCCGCAACTGATAGAGACGTCTCCGAGACCTGCTGGAGACTGGAAAAAGTCTCAACAAAATTGAACATGTTTGCTTTCCCCGCGACTTCCCGGAGACCCGGCTAGTCTCCAGGAGACGTCGCGGCGACGTCGCGGAGACATCTCCGCAACCAGCGGAGACTCGAGTCGCCAACAGGTCGCCAACTTGTCTCCAGGTCGGTGAGTTACCACCTTTAGTGGACACTTAATTCACACTTTAGGCAGGCTAATTTAGTAGAATACCGGCCAAAGAGTTTATTAGCAAACGATTGTCACATGTCACCACATCGCTTGCCAGAGCTTGTTGGACATAGCAAATTTTGGCAAAAAGGGAAAAACACAAAGTAAAAAAAGGAACATTAGTTCAAGATACATATCAGTGTATGGTTTATTTATGCACACAGATAAGAAAACATTACAAAATTGTTCTATCTATGTGTTGGTCTTGTCTTTCCTGGCAAGGTTTCCTGATGTTGCGGACAATGAATGTCCCGAGGATCTGAACAGGAGGCAAGAGCTAGCTGTTCGCTGCATCAGCTCTTGGACAGAGGATGGAGAACATAGAGAAGGAGGAGGAGGAGGAGGAGAAGGAAGAGGATTAGGAGTAGGAGGTGCAGCTAAGAAACAGGAAGGGAGAGCTGTGAGGATATCTAATCGGAAAAGAGGCCCTACTTTGATTCTAGGGCCGTTTGGGACTGGGAAGACACACACTCTGGCAAAGGCAGTGCAACGGACACTCATCAGCAACACAGATGCCAGGATCTTGATATGCACCCATTCCAACAGGTAAAGTGACTTGGCATAGCCTAGAACAACCCAAACAGAGGTAAAGAGTTGATCCTGGGCTCCCATAACAAAGGGAGAAATCGTGCCAAAAATGCAATTTCTTTAACCTGTTAAAGGACCTATAGCGTCTAGATGGCCTTATTTTCACAATTCGGCTCTCTATATGTAATTTTTCCTGAAGAAAAAGAATTTGGCAGTCATTTCTCATGAAATCAATCAATTTTGGGGTAATTAGTAAATATCTAATTGTCCTGGGAACGCCCCTTTTAAATCGCCAAAATGTGACGTCATCTAAAGTACGGACTAATGAACTAAATTCTGTAGATGACGCGTCATGACGTAAGCCAATGAATTGTCAATCACATGTCAATCACGCTGCCGATTCTGGACCCTAAATGTGGGTGGGGCGTAAACTGGCTGCTAAATGAGATTTGGCATCAGAAAAATAGTCTTAAATCACTACTGTGTTTATTTTCATGGATTTTTTTTCGGCAGACCTATTTTACAAGTCATCAACTATGGAATAAGTGCCAAAGTACGTTGTATTCTTTAGGTCCTTTAACTTTACCATTTTAATGATAGTATTCTTAAATGCCCATATAGGATATTCTTCAATGGACAACATTAGGCACGCACAAAATAACCGATCGATATCTGGCAGACCATGGCATTGTATTTGTTTATCTTCAAGCTAGCTCCTATACTTGATAAATTTGCTGGTAAAGTAGCACGCACAATAGAGGAGATCGATATATTGTACGTGGGCTCAGCGAAGTGAAAATCTGGCAATAAGATCAAGAACAATAAATATTTTGTATACATTTGTATACCAAATTTACCAGGGAATCCACTATTACATTACTGTACAAAACTTGTAATAAAATGGTAGATGATGTAAGGGGACTGATCATAGACAAAGGTAGATCAGATATAAACCTTTAAATATAATCCATTTATTCAGTAAAAGAAGGGAAAATATATAATTGTCAAGCAAATAAAGCAGGGTCTCCTCGCGACTGGGATAACTAGGCTCCTGTCTCATCACATTTTGCACTTGCCATCAAAGTTACTAGATCCCTTTAAGTTAGAATACTTTCAAGGGGTTTTAATGCTACACCATGCAGTTGAGCCAGAAGTGTTACAATATGACAGACATACATGTGCACTTCTAAAGAAAGAGACATGCATGCAAAGAATGTCATTATCATTAATATAATAATGTCATTATCATGAATATAACAATGTCATTATCATTAATATAATAATGTCATTATCATGAATATAACAATGTCATTATCATTAATATAATAATGTCATTATCATTAATATTATAATGTCATTATCATTAATATTGTAATGGGATATTTGTAAATGCGAACCTCTCTAGCGCTGCTGACCTATACATCCGTGAGTATCTGCATGCATTCTGTGAGCCGAGGCCGGACCTAGTGAGGATGCTAAGGATCTACTCTCCGTATCGCAGACCAACAGCTGAAAAGGAGGTCCTCAGATACTGCCTAATGGATGCCGATGGTTTTTGTCTGCCAACAAATGAGGAAATGGAAGGTAGAAATATCAAGAATTACTTTCACCAGAAATGTTCTACAGATTCCGTTACTGAGAGTCAAGAAGCCTATAAATTTGAAATTTTTGTATTGCATTTTGTTGCGAAAAGACCAATAAAACCAGAAACGGATTGGTGCAACTGTAGTATGCTCACAACTATTTAACAATAGCGGTATGATCCAATCAACAACCAAAACCAAAGTTTGTGACGCTGCCTCCTTCTCCTACTTTTCCAGAGCTACATAACTCTCTCTGTTCTCCATCCTCAGTCCAAGAGCTGATGCTGTGAACAGCTTGCTCTTGCCTCCTGTTCAGATTTTCATTTTAATAGTGTTGGTATATATACAGTCTCTTGTAGAATCATATCTGTGAATATCTGATCTGCCTCGGCAGGTTATCACGTACAGGAGCATGCATGTGTGCATGTCGTCATTAATAACCAATAATGTTAAGACATGCTGGTGTATATGTACAGTTTCTTGATGTGTGTTTTGTTTATCCTTAGCTTGGGTTCGTAGCAGCAAAGAGAGACAGGGTGCACACACAAGCTGCCTTGGGCCAAACTTAGTTGTAGCCACGCTAAGCACAGCCATCCATTTGGTTGAGACCCCAACTCTTCGTGGATACTTCACACACATCGTCATTGATGAGGCAGGGCAAGCCCTAGAAACAGAGACCATCATCCCGCTGACCCTAGCAACGGATGACACCTGCATCGTCATGGCCGGAGACCCTAATCAGATTAGTCCTACGGTAAATGTTCTACACGCATATACCTTTTGTAGACTTCAAAAGCCAACAAGCCATGAATGCAGAGCTCTAATAACTCACTTGAATAGAGCCCTGTAATTGTAATGCTCAAGAACCGACTGACGGATATCATCAAGCAATTGATTATATTTTGGGGTCATGATTTTAAAGATCAAAGGTGACAGAACTAATATATCCCAAAATAGCTGAATTCTGATTCCTCAAGAACTATGTATGACCATAAAACTTGGTACCTATATAAACATGTAGCTTGAGAAGCTAAAAAAAAAGGATTAGAATTGGGGGGGGGGGGGGGGGTTGTGATGTCACTGGTCAGAGGTCACAGGGTTAAAGTATACATTAGAAAAAGCAAACTTGGTAAATTGATGCATTAGGGGGGCCTTCGAGTCTGAAGTGTGGGCAAGGTCACTAGACTTGGTCAAAGGTCAACTAAAAATACAAAGCCAAAAGGAAAATGCTTTAGGTGGTCGTGACTTAATCCAGCAATCACCTTGTTATTATTTATTGTTCAATATTTGCAGGGGTACTTTTAGAGAGCCTCCAATGCCAGCTTGTTGTGTCACTCCTGCTTTGCCACATTTTTTCTTGTTGAAAGTTTGTAAACGTCCCTCTTTCTTCTTCTTCTTCATCTTGATACTGCAAACAAAACTCTGCAAGTGGCGGATATACAGTTGCAGGCACTTGGTGGGTTTAGGTGTGCGCGCCTAATTGGGGAGCCTGTGGTGGGCCCTCCTAGTGAAATTTAGCATATCCATCTTACTCAAATGTCCTTGAAAAGAAAACGATGTGGCTTGTCGTGCGTTATTTGGTAAGAGATTCCACAAGAGATAGCACGGTAGCACGGTACATTTTTGCTCCCATTTTGTCTTTGCATGGCAGGTGTACTCCAAGAGAGCCATCAAGGCAAAGTTTGACATGTCAGTACTTCGTCGACTCTTCAAGTACGACAATCAGAATGCCTGTGGAGCCAGCGTCTACTTGCACCTGAACTACCGGAGCTGTCAGGCAATCCTGGATTTCCTCAAGATCTACTACGGCACCAAGTACCTCTCGCAGTGCCCTGGCCAGGAGCACCCCAATCTCTACCCACTCAACTTTGTGTCGGTGAAAGGCGAGGACCGGTCCATGGGAACGTCGTACGTGAATGAGATAGAGGCCGAAGAGATCGCTCAGAAGGTCCTGGCGCTCAAAGAGGCGTGGCCAGAGAACTGGGAGCGGTGCAGGATGAGCGAGGTTGTCGTGTTGTCTCCTTACAAAGTTCAGGTAATTGTTTTCCCCTTTTTCCTGTGTCTGCCACATGTCCCCATCCATATAGTTTGATGAAATTTTGTCATTATATTAATTCTTGATGAACACAGTGATATTACTATAAGCTATTTGTTTTATTCTGTAACTTTGGTGTAGGATGAGTGACGTTGTCTTGTTGTCTCCAAACAAAGTTCAGGTGCTTTTTTTCTGATTTTTGACTATCTAAGAAGGATGTACAGTGGAACCTCGCTATAAAGAGATCTGAAATATCAAAACCTATGTTATAACAAGTTAGATTTGCAGGTCCCAGCTCTATAAATCTTTTTCCTATTTAACCTGATATAACAAGGTAATTCTCATGGTCCTAAAGAAATTATTATTATGAATATGAGGTTCTTAAAAATAATTTTGGCAAGCAAGTGTGTAAGGATCAAGTTTGATTGTTATTACGATTGGTGTTTTAATTTTTTGTGGGGAAAAGTGGGGAAAATGGCTGATTTACAAAATTATGACTTTCGATGTTCACTGTAGTCAAGCGAGCTGTTCCCTCAAAACCTGTTTGCTTCCCACCACTATTCAGCGTCTTTATTTATATCAAAATATTATGTTGACAAATATACCTTGTGCAAAGCAACTGCAGTACATAAATTATAAACAGCAGGTAGGAAGAATTTATAAATATTTTTACTTTTAAACCTAAGAAGAGTGAGCTTTTTCAGACCTTTCCAGGAATCTCTTGATCATGTAAACTTCAGTTAACATCAGTGTCCACCATGTGGTCAATTTATTATATTTATATGTGATGTAAGCAAACTATCTGTGGTATGAATATGTATACAAACATTTAAATTTTAGCACTAGAGAAATATGTATCTGAATTTTGATTTGCAGATTGATTTGATCAGGAAGAAGCTTCGGGAGAAACACCTGCATGCTGTCACGGTAGAAACTGTGCAGAATATTCAAGGTAAGGCTGCACGTGTATTACAGCTCTTGTATTTATTATAACCTAAATTGCACTGATGTAAATGTATGCTGTTCGGGGAGCTTTTATTACAAGAGAGTAACCACGTTTCAACTTTAAACTGGTCATATTAATGTTTCACAACAAACATTTGCTGAAAGTGAACATTTAGCATGGGGAATTTCTCCTGTTCTGAATGGTATTTTCATAACCACACCTTACAGGTATAAAACTTTCAGTAACAAGTACACTTTCAAAGAGTAAACAGTAAATTTCTCTATTTCTCTCCTTCCCGATTTTCAGGGAGGCAGTTCCGTGCTGTGTTTCTTAGTACCGTAAGGACACGCTCCACACTGAACAGGGTGGACATCACTGCGCTTCCTGATCAGGCCGGGAGGACCACAAACATTAGTAGGTACTCGTACGGTTTCCTCTCGGATCAGAAGCTGCTCAACACAGCTTTCACGCGAGCCAAGTCCCTCATCGTGGTGGTGGGCGACCCTGTGGCTCTCTGCTCTGTTGGGGAGTGCCAGAAGACGTGGGAGAGGTTCTTGACGATATGCGAGGGGAATGGAAGCATGTTGCCAGAGCAACTCACCATGGAGCAGATCAGGAGGGAGATAATTGCTGCCAAGCGCTTTCTGAACCCGGATGCAAGAGTCTTCACTCCAAAGAATGTGTCCTCAAAGGGGAGTGCTCTGAGGCGCAAGGTGGGTGCTGATTCAAGAAATGCTTCACCAAGCATAGGAAGGGCAGTTGAAGTGCCGGGCTGCCCTCAATCCTCAACAGGACAGTGTAGAAACCCTGACAGGTCTGAGTATCCACTTCTTTGCAGTGGCAACCCAACAGAGTCTGATGACGAGGATGAGGACATCCTTAACCAAGAGGAGTGGCTTAGAGACCTGAGAGAACAGATGAAGGAGGACATGGCAGAAGAGAACAGGAGGTCTCACCCTCAAGAATCTATACCTGCAGAAGATGGTGGGATGTCTCAACCCGCAGTTGATTTCACAAATGATGGAATACTTCAGAACTTAGTCATGGTTGAGAGGGAAGAACACATTGCCCTTCTCCCAAGAAGCCAGAGCAGGACTGCTCCTAGACAGCTACCTGATGAAGCCTACGATTCTGAAGATGATGACAATGAGCATGGTGCTTCAGATGCTATGCCTTATGGTTCAGTGGAAAAGATCAACAACCTTTTCAGGAAGACCGTTCAGAACCCAGGGAAGTACAAACTCTGCACCTTTCGCCAGGATATAAAAGGCAGGACGTTTTGCATTCCTGAAGATAGGCAGTCAGGCGAGGAGATTATCATTACCAACATGAAGCGTAGAGGTCAGGCACTGGATAGTGACAAGGTTGTGGTGGAGATACGTGAAGTGGATGAAGATTGTGAAGATGTGGATACTGATGGTGAGATGAAAATCTATGGAACTGTGCTTGGCATCGTGGAACACAATGCTAACATGAGATTTCGAGAGTTTGTGTGCTACCTAGATCCGCATAATAACAGTGTCATGGTACCTCTTGACATGACATGCCCAAAGATGTGCATTCTTGGGAGACAGAAAAATATGAATGCACAAAACAACGATGCAATTGTAACTCTGCACAGTGTTGATAAGAGGTTGAAGAAAGCATGCAGATCAGATAAAGTTGTGAGGGTTAGATGTCAGGAAAGAAATCAAAAGTTGTTCATCGTGAGGTATCTTTATTGGGTTGAAGATACACCATATCCTCTCGGAGTGGCTACAGAGGAACTTGATTCAGGGAAAAGCTGTGAATCTGGACTTCGGGTCTTGAGACGTGTCTATGAAATCAAAGACCATAAAAGGTCTGTATTAAACAAAGTACAGCAAGACTACCCAGCTGAATGGAGAAACCCACAAGGCGAGATCTCCTCACGGAAAAACTTCAGAAATGAGATCATCTTTACCATCGACCCACCAGATTCCCAAGATCTTGATGATGCCATTAGCCTGGGAGTTTTGCCAGGGAAACGTTACCAGGTCAGTGTTCACATTGCTGATGTGTCCTACTTTGTGGAAAAGGACAGCCTCTTGGATAAAGATGCTCGGAAGAGAGGCACTTCTTTCTACCACCCATTTCCTACTCCTGATCAACCATTCCACATGTTGCCAGAGCGACTGAGCACACAGCTTTGCAGCCTTCTCCCAGATCAAGATCGACTAGCTGTTTCTGTCACCTTTATTCTCGATGAAGAGGGAAAGGAGGTCAAGGAGCCAGTCTTTGAGAGGTCAGTGATTCGGTCAGTCAAGAGAATGACATACGAGGAAGCAGAGCACCTCATCACAAGTGACCTTCCAGGGTATGAGAATGTGACACAACCAATCAGAGAATTGCACCGGCTGGCACACTGCCGTCGAGCTCGCCGGCTAGAGGATAGATGGATAGTCTACAATGCCAACGATTATGACGGAGGAGCAGTCTGCAATCCCCGTGCTCACAGCTTGATAGAAGAGTTCATGATCTTGACCAACACTGCTGTTGCCGAACACCTTCTGAATAGGTTCCCCGAATGCACACCATTGCGAAGGCAACTAGCACCACTTCAAGAGAAAGTGGAAGAGTGGAACACAAGTCATTGCAGCATTGCAGCAAACAGTATTTATCTCTCGACATTGACCAACATTGAAGAACAGGGCTCTGAAGATGGACATGTGATGGTTGTCAATGAAGTTTGGCAGAAGGTCAAGTCTCTTATTGAGAAAGAAGATCCTTCAGAAACTGACATGGAAGAATTGGACAACCTGTTTGTCCAAGATGGCAACCATCCTAGACAGGCTGTTGCCCTCAAAGATTTGTATCGAATCATGGAACGAGGAGAATATGTTGACTCGACTAGTCAGTCCGAGCCAGAGAAGAGGAAACACTATTCCTTGAAGCTGCCAGCATATGTCCACTTCACATCCCCGATCAGAAGATACATAGATCTGGTAGTGCACAGAATGCTCATCGCATCAATAGAAGGATCCAATTGCCCCTACAGCCCAGGTGAAATTGCGAATATCACCCATCACTGCAATAATCAGAAGGCTCGTAGTAAGCGCTTCAGTGATGAAGCTCAATCATTGAAGCTGGCTCTCAAGCTCCAGAAGGCATCGCTGCAGCTGACAGCTTTCATAGAGGGTCTAACTGAGACATCAATGCAATTGCAGTTTCCGTACCGAAGATACATTTCTGCGAGACAGAAGACAGTGAATTACAGCTCTTTGAAGCCCATAGACAAACCAGCTGCTGAAACTGGTTGCATTGAGATGGCATGGAAGAGTCGCATCTATGACTTTCCAAGAAAGAAGAAGGCAGATTCACCAGTCAAATTGGACTTCCAACAACAGTCCTTCTGCATTCCTGAAGACAAGTGGAAAGATATACTGGCTGCTATCAAGAACAGAAGTCAGAAAAAAGAGGCGGATTCAACAGCAAGATTGAATGTTCAGCAGCAGCCCTTGAGCACCCTCGAATGCAGGTTGAATAATGGCATCAAGGATAGTAACCAGGATGTTATCAGGAAGATCCAAACAGCAGCAATCCATGGTGATTACAATGGTAACCCTTTCCAGGAAGAGCCAATCAGCTCAGAGCAGAATGACGTTGGCTTCTTCCATTACAGTAGGCACTACCAATTGGGTGATCCCTGCACAATACAGCTGTCCTCAAGACTCAACAGGGGCTTGCTTGCTCCAGAGATACAGCTCTTCAATCTGACTCCAAACCTGAATGCCTGCACGGAGCACCGGTCGCACCCCATTGAGTGCTTCTCTCGCATCGCCACCGAAGTTCCTGACCGGGAAAAGAGCATAAAAGACTATCAGGCAAAATGGCTACCAATTGTCCGCATGTGCTCTGCATACAGTGATGTCAGCAATGATGACACAGTCATTTTGGAAAGAGTAGCTATCCTTTGGCAGGAATCAGAAGGTGAGATTACTGGTCAGTTTGAAGTCAGCAGTCTGTTCTTTAGAGCGCACCACATGCGCGTTAGTGACAAAAGATGTGAGTTCCATTACCTCTGCATCCAGATGAAGGATCTGAAAGTCAACACAAAAGCTCAGCTGGACATCATGGGTTATGACAAGCGGATCGAAGAGCGAGGCATTGGTCATTTTAACACAGATGACTGGCAAAGACAGACTTTCATAGCCCACTGCTTGATGAAGAAGATGAAAGTCGCTGAAAAAGCATCTTGCCGTACTAGACACAAGGAGGATGAGGAGGATGAGGAGGATGATGCTCAGGTGTTAATCTTGGAGTTTGTTCTGCATCAGTCATCACAGGAGTTTCCTGCAGCACTTCTAGGGGCTAGGAGACACATTGCCAGTACAGTCGAGCTCATTACAAAGTCTGATCCAAATATGTGAGTTCAAGAAATATTTGTATCTTTGCAGCCTGAAATATTTAAAATCACTTGAAATGAGAATTTTGTAGACATTACAATTGTAAGAACTCAAGTTTAATCATTGGTTGGTCACACAGTATTTGCGATGGCTTGTGATGAGCTGCGAATAAACAATAGCAGCTTTGAAGGGCAGATTATAACGAAAACATTTTTATAAATGTGTCACCATGAAGTTTTATATAGCAGAGCTTTCAAATCTAGCAGATCTGTTGTCCTTGCAAGTACTGTACTGAAACATGAAACTAAATACATAAAACAGGTAGGGAGAAGCTGGGACCAGCTAGGGTGAACAAGAACAAAAGTGGCGACATCCAGAGTTGGAGAGGGTAATAGAGGAGCACTCTATTGCCCTCTTCAACTTTGGATGTCCCCACTTTTGTTCTTGTTCACCCTAGCCTGTATTTGTTCCTTCCTTCTCCCTACCTGTTTTATGTATTTAGTTCCATGTTTCAGTACGGTACTTGGCAGTTTTTGCCTAGACGAAGGATCTGCTAGATTCAAAAGCTTGGCTGTATATCTTGATCTACATTTGATTACATTTGCCTTTATAGCGGATAAGAAGTTTTCAGCATTTTTATTTACAATTCTTTTATTTTTCGTTTTCAATAAGCCTGGGATGGGCTGTTGATCAAAAATATGCAGCCCGTTGCACAATTGGTCATAATGAACGCAAGCGTTTTTTTTTTTCTCTTCTCATCGCAGGTCATCGAAAGATTGCCGATTGTGTCTTGAACGTAATAAAGTTCAAAACCATTCCACCAACAACTGTAGAAATGTATGTCTCCAAAAAAAAATGTATTCAAACTTTATGATCATAACTTGTACAAATATTCATGGTTCTGCAAAAACAGAATTGTTTTCTTCTGCAGACTCATGAACACAAATTTGATTATGATGATGTGTTTCCAAATTATGATAACGTTTCCAATTTTTCTGAACTTTTGGGAGGAATGGACTACCAAAAGTATTCTCCTTCATATGAGAAAATCATTTTTTGGTGTTGCTTCCCTTTTTATTGGCAATCAAATTGGGATTCTTTGTAGTATTTGGAAGATTGGATCAGTTTCCAACATTTCCAAAAGTCACCATATAATAAACATAACTTTTTCGTGTTTTAGATTCCATAATTGCTTTATTTTTCTCCACCAAATGCAGACGTCAAGAAGCGGCAGTGGAAAGGATCTACTCAAAGAAAGTACCAAATCTGATCCGGGACATCGCTCTACAGAGGCCAAACAATCCGGATGAACACAGTGGTATGTTTGTTAGTCTTTTTGTTCGCTTGTTTGTTTGTTTGTTTAATTGTTTGTTATGTTATGCTTTATTTTGGTTGGAAAGAAAACCAGTATTTATGATACAGTCAAACTTGTGTATAGTGACCATGCAACCAAAGGAAACAAGAAATGTGGCCACTGTAGACAGGTGACCTATATAAACTGGTTCCATGACATTGGTTTCTCTGCAAGGGATTACTCTTGGTAGCCACTATAGCCAGGTTGGCTGCTATAAATAGGTGGCCACTAAGACAGGTTTGACTTTATTAGGTTCAACTGTATCTACTGCAGCTACTGTATGATGAATAGATATGTTAGCAAGACATATCATTTTGTATTTGGAAAGACTGGGAGACTTTCAACTGTGTACAAAGTTAGTGCAATGAGTAAGCAAATATAAGTTTGCATTTTCACTCATTTCACTCACCGTGTAAACAACAGTAATGCAGTGAGTGTAGCTAAAGGTGGGTTCCTACTGCCGATCAGATCAACTCGATCAAGCTCGATCGCCCCATCGGCACATTTTCACCCCGACTAATCTCGACCAAATGCTTGATCGTCCTTAAACATGATCTCTTCCCGACTGCTATTCAATCTTTTACGACGCACATCCGACCATTCACGATTTCTGCACGACGTATACTTGACAACAACTTCGATCTCTACTCGATCATTCCGATGCATATACGATCCCTATTTGATATGTACTAGACCCTCTAGACCAACTGGACGTCAACACGATCTCTACACGAACTCGACTAGAGCAGGTCGACCTGCTCGTACAGGAGTTGACAAAGAGTCGTAAATTGGTTGTGGTTGCACAAATTATTACCGACAGCTGATAGTACAGCATTCGCTTTTGATCAGCATTTTGATTATCAAAGATCAAGGATCAAGACGTAAGATTAATGTTAAGATTAATAAAGAATAATGACTTAAACTAAGATTAATAATAATATGACGATTAAGAGCAAGACAAACAAAATTAAATTTCCCTATAAAGCAGCATCCCAGAGCCATCCCGCTGAGGGTCCCCTATCACGACCGGTCCTGCTGACAGTGCTATCATGGAACGCTGAAGGTATATCAGATGCCAAATAGGAAGTCCTGGCACATCTGTGCAAACAAATGAACTGCGATGTGCAATGTCTTCAAGAGACTTGCCGCGGCAGCGACAATCCACAGCCCAAGGTCAGAGGTATGAAGCTTGCCATTGAGCGACCACATCGCCAGTATAGAAGTAATATCTCTATGAAAGAGGAGATCAGACCGGAATCTACATCACCCACAATGACGACATCAAAGTGCTGAATGTGACAATCAAGGTGCTAACGATTTCCTCCATTTACAAGTCACGAAACATCGTTTTTTGTATCACTACACCACTACCAATAAGCATATTATGCCAGTGCCCGCTGGAAGAGACGATACAACCCAGATCTAGTCTTCTGCAGCAGAATACTTGCTCCCATCAGTCATAAGTTTGTAGCTGAGCCGATCCCAAGAGCCCAACACCGACCCATCTGCATTCAACTTACTGCAGTAATCACACCATACAAGACCTCGTTCAAGCGCAGTTTCCCAGTAGACCCAACAAACGATCATAGACATCGCGAAGAAGGTGTCACGCAGACATATCCCAAGAGGCTGTCGCACGACATACATTCCAGGCATCGACGAAGAATCAAGTCAGCTTCTGGCAAACTACACCACATCCTATGACACAGATCCCTTCTCAGACGACACCATTAACCTTGAAGAACAGCTCATCTCAAGGGGCCTCAACGTGAGAAAAGGGGTCTAAAGGCGAAATTTATGGAAAATGAGTTTAAACTATTTTCTGAATGTATGAAGGGTACTGAATCCAAAAATGTTTGGTTTGTGAAAATCTGACTTTTATAAGTACCTCTACAGCCTCAAACAAAAATGGTGTATTTACGCAATTTTGTGAACAACTGCGCGCAGATCTGCTACAAAACGCAATTTAGAGAAACCCCGCCAATAATTATTTTTGATCGCCAAATATTTGAGGCTGTTATGGGGTATGGTCAAAAAACACTTTTAACTGATCTATAACCACTCTAATGCAATTTTAAAAATTACCTCGGCAAGGTCAGGACATTATTTATTCAAAATGGCCGCCGTATGACACATACATGATTATAATGGTCATGCGTCATGAACTCACCTCCACATAGGGTAGTGCCGTTACTTTCTGGGATTTTTGCTACCATTTCCTTCATTTTTGTCAAAACCAGAAAACATTTCTGAAGAGAGTTTATAATTATTTTAAAGGAATATCAGAATGACAATGTCTGTAAAGTTTGAGAGGTATACCTATTTCCTAAGTGGAGATTTAACTATTTGAAGATTGGAACCGAAATGTGGCGCAGGAAGCGGCGCCCCTGTGGGAAACTGTTTTTTAAGAGCCTTATTTTCTGAAACGTTAATAACTTTGTCAAAATCAAATAAAAGCTTTAACATTTAAAGGGATATTTGAGTTCTGATAGCAGGGAGGTCAGTTTTGGTCAAAATGAATTATAGTTACCAAAACCTGCACCACTACATTAGTTATAACTTCACCATGCTCGAAAGGAACAAAACCTATATGTCTAAGTAAAAACCTTTTTGTTTTTTGTTTTTTTCTTCAAAAAGAGCCGATAAAACTCTAGAGGGCACTCTTTTAACACTCGTCAGTTTCAACCATTTAACATGAAATATTGCGCGGGTGATGTTTTGTTGAAATGGTGATTAGATAGAGAGATAATTAACAACTATTTAAAAACCTCTTGTAAATTTTTGAAAAGAGAAAGCATTTAAACAAAAAATGTAACGGCTGGTTAAAAATTATTGAATATTTGTGGGGCCCCACAAATATTACAAATGGTTATGTTTATGGATATTTCAGCCATTTCTGAACCGATTTTGATGAAATAAAGTTTATTCTGTCATTAAAAATATATGCGTTTTCGAATTTGACACTCAGTTGTTAATTATCTCACAAAGAAAATATTTTACGTAGCGCCTCTATACCAACACTCAACTATCCCTTTAATTTTCTTGTACAATGATTTTTGCCACTTTAAATTTTAACAAAATCAACACAAACACAGAAAATTGAAACTTGCCTGTACAAACTTTATTATATTGACCGATACATTTCGTGAATTCTTGGTACAAAAATATCTTCAAAAAGACAGTGTATAAAAAGAAAGTTGGTATCAAATTCAAGCTTACTTATTTAACTGTATCATGTCCTAACACATTTATAGGCTTAATTTCTTATTCCAATCTTTAAAGTGACACTTACGAAGTGAAAATGATGGATTATTTTACAGTATTTTGTTTTCATTAAGTATGAATGAAAATATCTCTCATAAAATAATAATAAACCCCATACAATATTATATTCCCATTATGGACAGTTGTATACTGAAGGCAGAATACCAGTGAACCCATTTAAAGGTTATTATCAACCACACCCTGGCTGCTGATGACGAGTGTGGAATAACTAACCTGCTAAATTGTTAAATACTTACTTGGACATTTACTAATTGTGACTTTATGGGCTAACTCTTGCCGGAGTGTTGCCCTAGCGGAGCCAATTCGTTGGTATTTTTCATATTCCCATTATGGACAGTTGTATACTGAAGGCAGAATACCAGTGAACCCATTTAAAGGGATCTAGTAACTTTGTTGTAATGTGCAAACAAGCGACGAGTGGTTAATACAATATGTATTGTTGTTATCTGATATGACCACTGGATGTTGTGTGAAAATTTCAAGTTAAATGGACTTTATATGGGCGAGTAATTTGCAAAAATGCAAAGTGGTAGTCACTACCTCATTGCACTCACTTTGTACACGGTTCTGACGATCCATTGGATAATTTGACATCTAAACACGACAATCGTAAAAAACTTTTTAACGAAAGGGAAATTAAAAATTTTAAAAACCTGTCCCATGCTTTTTTTTAAAAAATAATACAACAGGGTATGAGTGAACAGATAGATTTTCAATTGGATTTTGAGGATATATGGACAATATTACTAAGTCCTTTAAGGCAGTCTAGGCAGTAGCCAGAAGCTCGATTTGTTGCAGGTAAAATATATTTTTAACTGATCTTCACACCACTCGAATGCAATTTTTAAAAATTACCTTGGCATGGTCAGGACATTATTTATTCACAATGGCAGCCGTATGACACATGTACTTGATTTTTGTTATAAACTTGTACTCTGTGAACAGGACTTCCTAGGTCATTATAATAAAACTGCACAATTTTCAAACCACAAAATTGTTGCACAAACACACACAATTAGTATGCTCTAGTCCAGTGGTATGATTATGCTTATGGCAAATGGCATGAATAAAAGTAGCAGAGATAAACTTGACAAAACTAACATTGTGCGCCTATTGTTCACAACTTGTAATTTGGAGAACAATTGAAGACCTGTATGAAAATGTCAAGCTTAGTAACCTGTTTGTTCTGCAAACAAAACTGCAAGTATGAAAAGAGATTACAAAAGAATAAACAAACATTTGTGTGAATTATTTTCCTTTTCAATGGAGCTCTGTCTACAACAGGTGGACATTGCCAATGATCCTCAGTCCTGAACAGGGGGACATGTACATATATAGTCTGTGCAGGTAGGACGCACAATCCTCAGTCCTGAACAGGTGGACATGGACATAGAGAGTCTGTGCAGGCAGGCCACACAAAGGGGCCAACCTTCTTGTGGAGGTACTTCTCCCTGGCCTCAGTCAGGCCAGCTGGTTAGAGGATGTCTGCTGACCCAGGAGTCACCTCCTCCACAGTGGTTTTTAGCAGTTGAAGCAATTTCTCTGGATCAGTGAGCCTGGTCTTAACAAACACCTGACCAGGGTGCAGAGTTGCACAGAATCTGCAAAATAGTGAAAATACAGGGATTGTTGAGTTTGGAAAAGAGAGTACAGTTTTGGTCAAACTGAATTTTAGTAACCAAAGCCTGCACCAATACATTATAAAGTAATAGTTAACTCCACCATGCTCGAAAGGAGTGACAAATTACGAATTACTAAGTAAAAAGCCTGTTATCATTAAAAAAAGAGCCGTTGAAAATCGAGGTTTCAACTATTTAAAAAAAAATTGTGCATGAGTTGTTTTATTGAAATAGTGATTAGATAGAGAGATAATCAACAACTATTTTAAAAACTTCTTTTGTACATTTGTCAAAAGGGGAAGCATTTAAAAAAAAGTTTAAAGGGGAATTAACCCTTATCCTTTTGACTTACTGGATGTGATGAGAGCATAACTCTTGTCATTTCTAGTCACTTATTTCCTCATGAATATTCCCAATAATGAAAATAATCAATATTTTATGGCCCACTGTCGTCTGCTTTCAATGCCAACAGGGGGCGGCCATTTCTTCAACTTCTCGTGGTGAAATGACGTGTCAGGCGGAGAACACAATAGCGGGTTACGATAATGCTATTGTGTTCTCCGCCTGCCACGTCATTTCACCGCGAGTAGTTGAAGAAATGGCCGCCTCCTATGGGCATTGAAAGCAGACGACAGTGGTCCATAAAATATTGATTATTGTTGTAATCGGGAATATTCATGAGGAAATAAGTGACTAGCAATGATAGTAGTTATGCTCTCATCACATCCAGTAAGTCAAAAGGATAAGGGTTAATTCTCCTTTAACGGCTGGTTTAAAATTATCAAATAATTGTGAGACCCCACAATTATTACAAATGGTTATGTTTATGAATAGTTCAGCCATTAATTTCTGAACCAATTTATTTTTATCAAATAAGTTTATTCTGGTATTAAAACTGTATGCTCTTTCAAGTTTGCCACTCAGTTGTTTATTATCTTACCAAAACATTATGTAATGTAGCGCCCACTATACTTCAGAATCAGATGCAAACAGATCTTCGGAGTATAGCGTCATCTCAGTTTCGCTGTCGGCACTGCCACCGCGTCTGTACTCATCCAAGAGTCTGTCTATGAGAATAACCTGAAAATCAAACAAGCAACATAGATTAGTATTCTCCATTAGCTGGTACACGAACAGGGGAACAGACTAGATAAGCCCATAGCTTGGAGTGAGTCAAGCTTTCACAAAATAACTCTATCAACATGTTCATGTAGTTTTGGCACCTCCCACCCTTTCTGGTCCCTGTTTTTTGTTTTTTGTTTTTTTTTGTTTTTTTTTGCGGAAAGCAACTCACTAGCTGTGTTTCTCAAATTTGGCAAAATGGGAATTTAAGGTAAGCCTACTAAACTACAACAACATTGTATTACTGTTTTTTACCAGTGGTAAATGCACAAACCCATACAAAAATGAAGAATACAAACTTATTTATGAACTGTTTACATTTATGTACGTCATGTTGTCAAGTACTATAGGCCCCATCAGGTAAAATTTATTGTCCATGCAATTATAAACCCAAACTCATGAAGCAGGTATTGCTACATATTTTCATCAATAAAATAATACAAATGGAATTTTATATTTCACTTCTTTTGATTGCCAGTTCAACCTTGCTTTCTTATACTGAATACTGCTGTGTTGTTTATTTATTCTCCACATATGGGAATGATGGGTTGGATTGGTTTTGTCACCTACAAGCTGTGCGAACAGCGAACACGTACGATTACATTATAAATATTTGTTCACAAACACCCCAACACACGTCGTCGTAACACTACAAAAGTGATTTGAATATATAGGTCTAGGCCTCTCCCCTATCGACCCTATCGATTGATAAACATGCACACATAGAATACTATTTATACTTATAAAGTAACTAAAGCCCCAGGCCCTGCGTGTGACCCTTAATTTTATAGCATGGTTCACTAGTAGGAAGAAAGTGGTCAAAATGTGTTGAAAATTACAAATTTGTTCAGTCTGCTTTTAGAGCATTATTTGCCTTCTTCATCCATTAACATCCTGCTGATTCCGATGATCAGTAATCATAATAGAGTCTTGTAAATAAATATCCGAATGTGTTTCCATGTCTGATTAATCAAAGTTCAAACGTTCTTCTGAAATCTGAACTAGTCCGACTAGAGAACTGAAGCTGAACTGGTCTGAAGCAATAACATTAACAGTTTTACGAAATCATAGAATTGATTGATTTATTCCACCATATGATTTGCATTCGCTGTGCTGTGCACAGAGCTGATTTTATGATGAATAACAGGCCTATATGCTATAGCTAGAGTAGCCTAGCCTAGGCGCCGCGTTAAAAAATTTCACACACAGAGCCCGGAGAAGCTGCCGGTTAGCTAATTGAAACAATACGCCCCAGCTGCAGCCAACCTCTTTATCACCATCATGCTTCACACATTCATATCATTTATCTACACATTATTTACCCCATTGTAATAAAAATAAATACTTACAGTGAAACTTATTTCATTTCCTGCCATGGTAAGCCAGTCCAGGGGGTCCAGATAAGCAAAAAATACAGTTAAAAGCACAACTGTCACCGGGATGGAAGTGCTGGGAGTTTAATTACGTATAGAAACTCGAACGCTGTGCATGTGCGCGCATCATGCAATTGACATATCGCGCGCACAGTTTTTTTTCTTCCTCCCGCACAGCTTGTTTGTTATTGTTTGTAACGTTCGCTTTCGGATGACCTTTGCGCCGTACTACATGCAAAGCGCTTAGACCCCTTTTCTCGCGTTGCGGCCCATATAATACATGATTGAAACGACAGACCTAAGACACATCAGCAGAAAAGCATGGGCTACCCCTATGCAAACTTGGAATTGACAACACCCAAGCTCAACAGCATAATGTTACGGCAGACCAAGTAGCGAACCAGCTGCTGACGAATGGAAAGGCCCCCAAGACAACTAATTCAAACAGGCAAAAACTACCTGCAGTTGACCAGAACATGTCGCATTAATTTTCGCAATACCTATAAATGAAGAAGAACTACAAAAAGGCATCTCCACCTTACAGGTTAGGTTAACAAGGCAGCAGACATCGACATCAGATCGGAGCAGATCAAACACAAAGGCCCCGTAGCACAGAAATGGCTGCCAGACATGTTTAAATGCTGCATCAAGAACACCTGTGTTCCAAACCAGTGGCTCCGAACCAAAGTCGTCGCTATCCTGTGTCAAACATACAAGCTGCTTGAACGCCTTACTCTCAACATAATTGCGCCTCTTGTTGACAGCCAGCTTAATTGTGAACAGGCATGCTTCCGACCAGGGAAATCCACCACGGGACAACTTCTAAACCAGACTCAACACATCGAATACAGTTTTCAGAACAACCTCATCACCGATGCAGTATTTGTGGATCTGTCTGCCCTAAAGACTAAACTTCATGACATAATAGATGACCTCAAACACACCAGAATTATCCAACAGATGATGCAGAACAGACGCTTCTTTGTCGCACTTGATGGACAGAAGAGCAGATGGCGGAAACATAAGAAATGTCTCCCCCAGGGTGACGTTCTAGCGCCAGCACTCTACAATATCTACACGGCTGACATCCCATCAAATTTGAACACTCGAAACTTCATCTATGCAGATGACACCTGCATTAAGATTGTTAAGTACCTTCGAAGTTGTTGAACTCAACCTCAACACAGCGCTCGCAAGCCTTTCGAAATACAGAGCAAACTACCTACGGGCAAATCCATCAAAGACTCGTGTGTGTGTCTTCCACCTGAAGAACAAGCAGACAAAGAGAGAACTGAAGCTAGAGGGGAACAATGTGCAGCTTACCCACTGCAAAACCAACAAAAGTTGAGAAGTTATTAACTCGCTGGCATCGGATCTCCAGGCCAAAGACGCGCTAACACCTGTCTAAAGGAACGGATGAAGCAGACGACAGATGGCAGACCTCCTAACAGACGCCTTAAATCCCGATACAGCTTCCTCGATTCTGATACACCACCTGAGCAGAATCATCCACCATCAGCCAAGCCCATACTCATCAAATGACTAATCATGACGTGGTCTGAGTGGCAATGCCTGAAACAAATGCGGACGAGATTTGGACGGTGTTAGGAAAACATGGCAATGGGCTTTGACCCTGAAGGAGACACTAAATGCGAATGCGGAGAGAATCAAACAATGGACCACATCATACAGTGCAGCGGGACGGCTTGCACAGATGACGACCTATCCCTCGTTATTGAGACGGCCATCACAGCCATCGAGAAATACTTTATTTAGGAACAGATCTTTTATCTTGTTCTAATCAAGGAGACATGAACGAACGAACGAGCATTCAGTTCATCTCTGAAATTCAAGATGGAAGTCGAGATGTTGCAGTTGTGGGCCAGGTGGTAAGAGCTCCAGAGAGAGAATGTAATGGATGTGGTTCAGCTAGAAGAGGAAGAAGTCGAGACACGAAAGCACAAGAGAACACGTCAGCAGCAACGTGGCAGGAAAATCTGGGTTAGGCAGTGTATGGGCAGTATGAGCAACTGCTGAGCGAGCTCAACAGAGAAGATCCCAAAGGCTACAAGACGGACTGCTGATGACTGTGGCCCTTTTCTTGCCATCTTTATCTTCAGTGTTGTGCATGAAGATGTTGACGATGTAGATGTTGTACTCCCATCATCATCATCATCATCTCACTCAATGTCAGCAGCGGTGCACACTCTACCTTTATCTCTTCATGCTCGTGATGTGATCGAGTGCGCTCGAGTAGCAGTACAAAAATGAGAGTAGCAGTTTAAGGAAGTCGCGTAGCGCTCGTGTAGCGGTCAAGTTGTTCATCAACACAAATCGAACAAGTGTCGAGTTGATCGGGAACTAATCGTGTCATAGTCGAGTATAGATCGAGATGATCGGTGGACAAAATCCATCCCGACCGAACTAGATCTCTATACAATCGTTTCCTGATCAGCTAGATCTCGACTCGATCAATACACGATCGCTGTTCGATCGCTTGCCTTCTCGACCCCTACACGAAGTTTTTTGACATGTCAAACTTTATCGTGTAGGGAGCGGGACCATGCCGATCAAGGTAGACAATGGTAAAAAGAAGTGGAGTTGGTGTGATATCGATTAGAGATCGGTAGGAAAGACCAAAGACATACATGTACTGCTTCTTCCATGGCCTAGTGGTGAAGGCATCTGCGTTCAAAGTCGGAGACCCGGGTTTGAGTCCTGACGGAGACAGATTTTTGACCCGTGCCTTTAAATATCATTTGGAGGAGCCAAAGGAGGGACATTTTTTAAAGCAACGCTATTATTTCTTCCTTTTCAATTATTTATGATTGTTCTTTGCAAATTATATATACATGTATGTATATACATTCTATACTTCATAATACAGATGCGATACTCAGAAATCTTCTCAGAACAGCCAGGACGAACAGCCAGAACCTTACAGTTCCTGGCATTTCTCTGAAGCCGCTCAACCCTTCCCAGTGTAAGGCTGTCCAGGAGGCCCTCACCAGTACCTTCTCGGTTATACAGGGTCCGCCAGGTAAGTACACTACATGTATATCTATACTACTAAAATAGGAGAATCTGGTTGTCTGTCTGCCTGTCTGTCCGGCTATGCAAATCGTCATGCCTTGAGGTATGACCCTCATCTTTCAGGTGATGATTGCTACTACCTTTAGTGAGGTAATATTCAAAGGGTATCAACTTACATCAAACGGAAAATGTATTTTTTTAACGTTTTGAGCCCAAAAATTTCGACCCTTGTCTGGAATTCAAAGCCGAATGCAAATAGTTACGTGTGCACAAGATGTACAGTTTTGAAGTTTTGTGTGCACATCAAAAAGATACGCCTACATGTCAGATTTTGTCCATTCACAAGCTAATGGAGGCGTGTTAGCTTAGTCGTAGCGCGTCAGACTTAGACGCGAGAGATTTTGGTATGTTATCGTTGTGGTTTTGGAAGGACCTAGAAATATTTGTTGTCGAGAGGGGGTGCTAGACCATGTACGCGCATGATGATCACGATGATTTGTATACCATGTGGCACAGGCACGGGGACCTCTAGTAGGTTAAAAAAGCAGGCATACACACTGACTATAACAAGTACATAACAGAGTGTGCTTCGAAACCATGTGGTGTATGTATTTTCTTGTTTAAACAGGTCTTGTGAACAATCGTTTTCATGAAAATTATTAAGGCGCATGCAAAAGTTGCGTAGTCATATCATGTATTGTCTTAACAGCGGAAGTTGTGGGTGCTTGAAAACAGGGATGAGGTTGTTATTTTAAATACTTGTACATGGGATTGCTACAACATGTTCCATAGGATAATACAGGTTTACGCTTTATTGATTTTACATTATGTTTTCAGATCCTCAAATTGGGGGGAGGGGGGGGCATAAGTAGGTATGGCGAATCCGCCCCACACATGCTTCGCCACTGTCCGCACTACTTGGATTTTGACAACTCTTATCCCGTAATGTTTTGTTCGTCTGAACAGCGATTATGACATCAATCAAGAGGCATTTCCACTCCATTAGCACCAAGCGCATGTTTATGATGCGAGTAAATACTCCAAAACACGCCCTCTTTGTGGATTTTTACCCCAAAGTTCTAGAAACGCTTTACTAAGGATAGCATGGTTTGCAAGCAAAAGGTTCGTCAGCCTTTTTCAAAGTAAAGAAAACTAATTGTGATGGAAAAAGAGTCTTTCTAGATCTTTTTAATATGGTTAAAGCGTGCCATCAGAGAGAGGCGCGTCATGTCTATTATTCTGCGATTAAGTCAACCCTACATGCCCTTTTTATGGTTTTCTCCATTTATTAATCTCATGTAAAAGTTTGTCGACATTTACAGGAAAAGGAAAGGGATGTACATTGTATATATATTCAATAAAGAAAAAGAAAAACAAAGAACTCAGCTCGTTTAACTGCACCTGAAGCACAAATGTACCTCGCCTTATTTGTATTGATAATTTTACTGAGCAAAGTTGTTCCACGTTTTAAATAATGTTCAGCGAGTATGATTAATCACACTCAGTGTACATGCATAGTCTACCTTGCAATGGGGGGGGGGGGGGGGGGGGGCGGGGGTACGTTGAATTTGTGTAGGCATCTATATGTAGCAAGTAATGGCTTTTTCATAACTTTAAGTCCAACTTACTAACAAATCTTTGTGAAACACCCCCATGTTCCCGTATGACATGGGGTAGTCCATAGAGTGTCTTCACATCTTCATATGATCTTTATAACCCACAACCTACTCGATGGTAAATTTTCAAAAGGGTATCACCATTATTATCGTGGGTACAAAAGGCTCTTGTTATCAGTGGAAACAAACAATATCAACCAAGAATGTATAATTATGTTTGCTCTCAGCATAGGGTAATGGATGGGACACCAATGTATCAATGTATCAATGTATCAAGTAATCGACCCACTCCATCTTCAATTGTGTGTCGTCGATTATTAACACGTGTAAACTCCAGTAGGCCTGGGCCCAGCAACTCGACAATTCTTGTGCAAACTCCTCGTGTCTCTCGTTCTCAAAAACAAAACGTGAATATACAGTAATATGAGTAGAAACGCATTGGAATATTCCTGATTATTCGCGTGGAAAATAATTTGTGAATCTTACTATATTTTTAAGAGTATTGTAGAGAAGACTCTAGTATATAAATATATATCTCTTACGGACACACACATAGGGCAACTATCATACATACAAAAACCCATTCACCAGTACCTTTTTACAGTATAATAAGTGTTGTACCTTGAAGAAGAAGAGAGAGCCATCAAAGTTTGTCAATAAAAGTTTTTTAATGTTGGAGAAAATGCATCATCCTCCTTATTTTATTTTATCTTAGATAATAGAGAGAAACTGCACTGTAAAAAATGTCTTTCTTTATTTTGCAGGTACTGGTAAAACTCTGACAGGGTCCTACCTAGGGTACTTCTTCACGCAGATCAACAAACAGCTTCCAACAGGTGACAAGCGCCCCCAGGTGCTGTACTGCGGACCATCCAACAAGTCTGTTGACGTTGTTGCAGGTACGTGGGAAAGCTGAAATTAGACATTTTATGTAGTGTCTTAGTATAAATCATACAGCATTTTAGAGTGTAATTATGGTCTAAAGCTTTATTGATTCCAATTTTCACTTGAAATTTAATTTTAACTTATCTATTATGTATGTCAACGATCTCTTTCCCTATGTCTGTGACACTGCAGGCCCGTAGTCAGGATTCATTGCGTAGGATAATGGCTAAGACCACTTGTTGAGTCGTGTAAGCCGGGTTGGGGGTGGGGGATGAGGTTGTCTGTCGCCAAAAATGTTATCTGCCCATCATATGCCACCAGTGCACAACGCAAACTCATAGACCACACCATTTTTAACCCAGAACACCAAAATTCAGCCAGCTAAAACGGAACCACCCATCCATCGGATGCCAGTGATGTGTCCCGATGACAATTCCAGGCATGACAGCGGTCACGCACAACCCATTCAAACAATAGCCTGCCATTAACATACACAAAACCCTATCTAAAGCCACTGCGTATGACGCTTATTTTGGCATGCTGAACAAGCAGGAGGAAAGTTGAATCTACCCATAAAACAGTAAATGCTGAGCCAGTAATTTAGCAATCATCCACTCCTATCGTGATCGATCACTTATTTCAGTCAAGCCAACGCCACACACTTTTTCTCCACACCACTCACAATTTACAATCACAATTTTTTATCTCGAAAAATAGCTTAGAATTGACTGTTTTTAAGGGTAGATTCAACAAAATTTGAACTTGTAAGTTTTGTTCATCTGTGTTTTTATTCATTTTTTGTTTTTACTTATCCTCGGCACATTTTTACCATCTAAAAATCAAGAAGTATACTTTCACTTATTTTGTTCATGGACAACCAAAAGTTGGGTGTGCGGTTTAAACATGGGGGTGGTTAATAGACCAGCAAATACGGTACCTGCTAGGTCCAAAAGCTGGGCTCATTTTGTCTTACATTTGATGACTTTAGCCCTTTATAGCAGATAGCCTGTGCACAGTAGTTTTGTCTATATATACTCTCAATTCATTTTTCAACCAGGATACCTCAAACAGTTTAAGGGAATCTCCATTGTGCGAATGTACGGCAAGGAGATTGGGCGCAAGGATTTCCCGATCCCTAGTCTGCCGGTGCGGGTCACCAAATGGACACGAAAGGATGTCACCATGCCGGAAGAGCTTGGTGACATTTCTCTCCACCATCTGATCCGAAAACGAGGTCCCTCTGCTAAGAAAATCAGGGAATATGACCAAAAGATCAGGGAAAAAACTTTCAACAAAAAGGAAGACCAAGATCCCTTCATGGAGTTGTTGGATAAGGCCGAGGTAATATATCTGTTCAATTTGTTTCCCTATTTCTTTTCTTCTTTGTTGTTTTCTTTTTTCGTGAAGAGATGTTTTTCCTATACCTGAAATATTGATGAAAATAAGCGTTTGATTTTTAAATTACTCGTAAGTACATGTATATAGTTTCTCATATTTACTGATCATTTTATTTTATTTTATTAAAAGTACAAATTTTAAAGTGTAGTTTCATCACTGCCCAGTCTATGGCACACAAAAGAGACAAAATTGGACAAAATTTGAAACACAACATTGTGTCAATAAAATCACTCTATGAAACTATACCTTCCAAAATTGCTATAAATCTTGGTATCATTTTCTTTAATAGTCCTCATGTAATGGAATGTATGGGCCACCCTGTTTATGAAATATTTAATCTTTGTTATATATATAGCCTAGTATAAATCAAAACTACACTTGGGGGTGTTTAAGAAAGATGTTTAGGTATATACAAACAATTTGTTGCTCTTAAAATTTTCCACTTTGCTGAGCCTTATTATGTATATTGACCGCCTCTATTGTGTGTGCTACTTGACCAACGAACTCATGCTGTATTGAATAGAATTGAATACAATGCCATGGTCAGCTGGATAGTGATCGGTTCTTTTGTTCGTGCCCAATATGGTAACTTGACCGGGCCATAAAATAATCTGGTATATAGCCATTAAAGCATTCTATTCAATGGCGAAGTAAACAGGTCAGAAGCTTCATGTATAGTACTTTTTATTTCAAGGCTCAGAGCTGACCGTAATTTTAAGTCTAAATTTAAAGGGGTAGTTCAGTTTTGGTAAAAAGGGTGCTGCACAAAATAATTTTTTTATGAGGTAATGAAAATCTGAGTGTAAAATTTGAAAGAGCAAACAATTTTAATGGCAGAAAAAACTTTATTTGATCAAAATCGGTTCAGAAATGGCTGAAATATCAATAAATATATCCGATCGTAATAAATCTGGGGCCCAGATTTATTCGAAGATTTTTTTTTAAAATAAAAAAATGCCTACACTTTTTCAAAAATTGTCAAAAGAGGTTTTTAAATAGTTGTTGATGATCTCTATCTAATCATTATTTCAACAAAACATCACATGAGAGTCGTATACAGCCTAGCTTTCGATCCTAGCAGAATCTTCGTCAGGGCACAAATGACAGTTACTACAGAAAAAACACAGAATATATACCAACATAAACACATGTATGGAAGGGGGGCTGGAAAGAGGAAAGGAGGCGGAGACACAAAACAATGAAAGCAACTGTGAGTGGGTGAGTGACAGGACTGCTTGACCAATCAGGTAAAAACAGGCATGCGTGGGTCCTTAAGTGGCTGCAGTCAAAGAAAATGTGATGAGAGTGTAAGGCTTCGAGAAGAATATAGGTAGGGAGGATCAAAGAAATAAATCAAGAAATTGAAAGAGACATGTGAACAAAAGACAGTTGATGAGGTGTGGGAGTGCACTGAAAAATGGTTGAAACCACTATATAAGTTCAAGCTTAATTTTAACAAATCTTTGTGACACACCCCCTCGGTACGATTTTTAAATCATGGCAGGCTTCAGAACTTGGGAAGCATGACATCATTCTAGCCACCTGTGTTGCTGCGGGAGAGAGACGTATGTTAAACACCTGTGTGATGCAGACAATCATTGATGAGGCAGGCATGTGCAGCGAGCCCGAGTCCCTCGTCCCGTTGGTGTGCAACAAACCGAAGCAGGTTGTACTGATCGGGGACCACAAGCAGCTCAGGTGAATACAGTGTCTTTCAATAAGATAATTATCATAACCCATTGCCTCCAAGAAGCTGGTGGGCCCTCCATAAACTCTATGGACAGTATTCTACTAAATGTATCAACTTAGACTGGACTAAGTTAATAACATTGGACTAACCTCTAGACTAAGTGTGGATTAACTGTTTGGTATTCTGGTAGCTTGGAGATGCTCGGACTAGTTAACCTCGGACTAAGTGTAGATTAAATATTTTAGTATTTGAGGTTAGCAACTATTGGGATCTCGTACCCGTAGAAAGTGAATGCTCTATGGCTGATTTAGTTGCCAACTTCAATCTCCTATTGTTACGTCATGGCGCGTGCATCTGTGCGCAAATACGTCAAATGTCGTCTAATTTAGAGCCAAATTGTTTTTTTAAGGACACAAATTGTACTTGAATTAATAAATCGCAATGGTCACCTGAAATACCAGAACATCATGCAATGACTAAATCTGAATACATGTTTGTTAAACAGAATACTGTATGTTCCCAGGTCAAAATTCCCATAGAACCAAAACCCATAGGAAACAAAAAAACAAAACCCATAGGCCTATTGGTTTCTATGGGTTTCAGTAGGGAAAGTGGAATATGGATTTCTATGGGTTTCCTATGGGTTATGGTTCTATGGGAATTTCGACCTGGGAAATGTCTATGGGTCCCATAGAAACCCATAGAGACTAATATGATTGTCCTATGGGTTTCTATGGGAATTTCGACTTGGGAATTAAACAGATTAGTACTTGTGCTCTCAACGGGGTTAGCTGCTGGTTTAGTCAGTCCATAGACCTATAACGCAGCTCACTCGCCGCCACTATACATGCATGCAGCCTATACCGACTGTATCTATAAGTGACATAAACACAACTTAATCATTAGGACATCATTTATTTGTTGTTCAAAGTGATCTTTAGACGACCAATGAATTTTAATAAGGTTAAAGGGATCTACCAGTAACTTTGTTGACATGTGCAAAAAGTGATGAATGGTTGATACAATGTATATTATTGTTATCTCATATGTCCACAGGGTATTGTGTGAAAATTTCAAGTCAAATGGACATTGAATGGCCAAGTAATGAGTGATACAAAGTGATATTCACTAACTCACTGCACTCACTTTGTACACAGAAGAAAAACTCGCCCGGAGTTTTTCTTATCTGAATACTTTGATCGTACATATCTTTGTAACGAAAGGGAAATTTGAAAAACCGAAACCTGTCCCATGATGTTATTGTTAATACGAATACAACAAGGTATGATGGAACCGCTAGAATTAAAATTTTATTTTGAGGATTTGGACAATGTTACTAGGTCCCTTTAAGGGACGGATCGGACATGATCCTGGAAAAACATGAGAATTAAACAAAATGCGCTCTGTCAAGGATGGTTTACACATTCATGCTTGAACAACTGGTAACAATCGCTACCAAGTGTGTTGGCCACTAACCTTCAATCAAAGGATCATCAATTATACCAAATGTTAGATAAATAGTGAAAATCGCACAAATATTGTCCTCGTGCATTTAATATTTTCACCAGAAAAATAATAAAATGCAAGTATACTATTTTATTATGGCAAAATTATTTTATTATTTGTGAGCTGTTCCAACATAAAGAAAAAACCTGAACACCCTATGCCTGTATTGAGACTACCTCACAAACATAATTGATAGACATAGCATCTGCTCAGTAGTGTGACAAACTTCCAGCCTTCGGGCTAGAGATTAGGAAAGGGGGCAAAACCCTTGTAAAAAAGGTACTGCAGTAATAGTGCAGTACATTTACCGCAGTACTTGTAATGCGGTACTCGCAGTACATTTACTCCGGTAAAATGGTCGGTAAAAGTACTCCGGTACTACTGCAGTACATGTACAAGAGCTTTGGTACATGTACTTCACAATTGAAGACCCACCTTTTCCCTCTTTTGTAATTAATCATTAAGTAAACATTATGTAAGCATTTAGTTTCTGATTGTATTTTGTATTTCTTATGCTCTTTGTAAGCGCTATGATACCAACGTGAATAGCGTACTTTAAATGACAATTATTATTATTTTATTACTGCGGTACTACTGCGGTGTGGTACTACTGCTGTACTACTGCAGTAAAACTGTGGTACTATTGCAGTAATACTGCTGTACTTCGGTAGTACTGCAGTACTAACGCCGTACTAACGCAGAACTTATGCAGTACTGGCAGTACTATCGCACAAATCGCAGTACTCGTACTGCAGTACTAGTACTGCGGTAGTACTGCAGTACTACTGCAGTCGTTCCGCAGTACTCAAAGTACTTTTTTACAAGGAAATCGTCTATCCTCAAACCAATCTGGTTTTCATGACATGAGTCTCTATTCAGTGCAGGATTAAGCTTCTTGATCCAAATTATTTATAATCTGTGCATTCAATACCATGTCCACTGTTCAGCCTCGGCCGAATGGTTTTGATTATTGATTATAGAAGATGTATGTATTTCAAAATTCCATGAAGTACCCATTTAGGACTGGTCCTAACAATTCTTGGGAGAATTAAAGTGAAACCAGTAAAGTGTCTAACTCCACGGAAATTACTTGGAGCTTCCACATTTCTCTTCTACCGTGTTGTTTGGCTTATGGTAAGAGAAGAACAAAATCGGATTAGATTTTTTTAAATGCTCCTTTAGTATGACGATATCTATCTTTGATAATCATTCAGCTCAAGAGCGTTGATGAACGGTCATAAACCTCATACACGTTATACAGTAATTTGTTGTAAAAGCAGACGCAAATTTTCGCTTTTTTAACCAGGAAAGCAGTGTTCTTTTTCAATGAAACTTTTACAGTCACTTGGACATATCTTACAATGATTTTGGTATATGATTGAAGTCTAAAATCTAATTTGGGGCAATATCTGACACTTTACAGGTGCACTTTTAATATGTTATACCCAAATAGAATTGTTTTCAATAGATTAAGATATGTATGTATATTTCTTTCAACATTCCATTAACAGAGCAATCATCACAGAGCAGAATGCCAAGATGATGGGAATGGACGTGTCACTTCTGGAGAAGTACAAGGAGAAAGCCCAGATGCTGACAATTCAGTACAGAATGGTATAGTCCTTAAATAATTAAAGAAACTTATCAATTGAAGATGGTTGAAATTAAACACCCAGAGTTCTCAAAAGAGTAACAACTTTTTACTGTTTGCCTAGTGAAAAAGTTGAAATTTATTTCAGATTAAGAAATCAACTATTAAAGAGATATGTGCATACAGGTGCTATATATTATAGTCACCCCACCCCCAATAATCCCCCCTCCCCCCCAATACTAAAAATAACAGAGAAATACATAAAGGGTTTTTTAGAATTTGTATTTGTTTTTCTTAGTTTTGGGGCACACAAAATATATTTCAGGCCACCTAAACATGGTAAATCTCCCTTTTACTTGCCTGACAGTGCCACCGTGGGGAAAAGGTATTTTTCTAATATTAATGAATGAACGTATGAACATTTGTAAGGTTAAAATGTATCAATTTTATATAATGCACCTCATTTTGATTTTCTTTTGCATGAAGCATCTGTCATGAGCAATGTATATTTCTTCCTGAAGTTTAAATAAAGCTGCCAGTGCGGATTATTTATTTGACATGCCTTCTAACAAATGTAATACCCACAGCACCAACAAATCTGCGAGTTCCCCTCTCATGCCTTCTACGACGACAAACTGCAAACGGATGTCTCCGTGACTCAGCGTAGTCCCAGAGATGACCCCCTCCGTGATCTATGGCCGACCAAGGACGGAGTCATTATGCCTAGGTTGTTCTATCATGTGAGCGGTAAGGAGGAGACGCTGTCTGTCAAGTCTGATGAGGGTGGGGAGATGTCCAAGAGTAATCCCACAGAGATCAGATATGTGGTGAGTTTATACACTGAACATGGTGTTTCTGTTTGGCTTCTTTTTTATCTTTAAAATAGGACAACATGGACGATATATTAAAGAAAGTCATGCGTGGGGATCGATGCAACACAGTGGGTCCCAATTTTGACCTAGGCTAGTAAGTGCGCACTGCATAACACTGAGCCAGTGTGCAAGGCAATGGCAAGATTTTAAGAGGGCGTCCTCTTGTGTTTTAATGGCTGCTTTTTGAAATGATAACAGCCTTCTTAATAGCCACTTGTAAGTTAGATATTTTTACCTTGCGGGCATTTTAGAATGTAATTTGGTCCAAGTTTTGGGTACTATTATTCAGTTTGACCAAACTGTTCTATCCCTTAATATTCCTTTTTTGTTCTATTTGTTTTTTTGCTGTTGTTAGGAGCGGATGGTGAGGAGGATGGTTGATCATCGTGTATCCCCTGATAAAGTGGTGATCCTATCTCAGTACCAGCTGCAGTGCAGTGAGATTCAGAAAAGACTGAAAGAGATGGGGCCACTATTCAGCCAGATCAAAGTCAGCACTGTGGTCAAAAGCCAAGGTATTATCTAGCTGAAAACAAAGCTCAAAGTTTGTTCGGATCATAGACATACAGTGGAACTGTATTATAAAGAGCTCTGACATATTAAAACCCTCTTAGTATAAAAAGGTAATTTTACTGGTACAAGTTCTTTATAACTCTTTTTGTTAGTTTATCCCTTATATATCAAGATACGTGTACCTGATATAAAAAGGTAATGTTCATAGTCTCTAGCTCCTTATTATCACATGGTTCCATTGTTGTCTGGTAGATAAAAAATAACACAAAGATGACAATTAGAAACATCATTTTTGTTTTATACTCAAAAGAACTTAAATGATTAGGCATAGGTGGTCAGTTAGGCCAGATAAGAGTTAGCACTGTCATCAATGGTCAAGGTGTAATGTAAATAAGTCAGGCGATAGTTTTTTTTATTATGCCTCCGTCAACAAAATAGCCGGAGGCATTATGTTTTCAGTTTGTCCGTCCCTCAATCCGTCCAATTTTCATTCTGATTAAAAATGAGCAAAGAAAAATAGGCTTCACCGGGAAATGAACCTCTGGATTGCTAGACCGGTACTCAACCATTGAGCCACAAAGACCCTTGAATGGGGGACGTTCCATTTTCATTCTCACGATATCTTGAGAACAGGTTGAAAGATAAAATTAAGACTTGGTATGGGTGAACGAAATTATCGGGATGATGATTTAATCGGATTTTGCGGTCATAAGGTTAAAGTTCACATGGCTCACTATATATGCCAAAATAGCATATCATGCCAAGATCTTGTTTGTCTCAAGGAAGAAAAACAGAATTGGGTCGAGAGCAGTAGGCTAGCTAGTGCAGTAGGCTAGGTCTTGTTAGGGTCAATCCTCGTTAGGTATAATTACAATGAGATTTTAAAATGAAATTGGACCACATCTATGTACAGCTTGGAGGTAAAGGTTACATTTTAGTTTGATGTTTCGTTAGAGATTTTGCGGCACTATTGGATGGGCGCTTGACATCCAAACACGGGGTCTAATTTAGTCCAATACTGATTGATGCTTCGATCTAAACTTAACACAAAAAGTAAGCCCCACCCCCCCTTAAACAACTGCTCATAATTTTTACAACCAAGAAACAATTCAAGATTTCGTATTGCCAAAATATTTCGTGATTAAAAGAGAGCAAAGAAAATGGGATTCCAACTTAGTATTAAGTGGGATTAGTAAATGGGATTCCAACTTAGTAAGCTGCATCACTTCGGTGATCACTCGCATATATCCCCAAGTTGATTTCTATACTTCGGGTTTATGACAGGTTTATAATAGCTTCTGACCACTTGAGCAGTGAAAATTAAGGGGTTTCAGGGACGAGCGCCGTACTAGGGTTTTCTATAGCTCAGTCGTACGTAAGAGCACCGGTCTAGCAATCCGGAGGTCTCGGGTTGGGATCCCATTTTCTTTGCTCTCTTTTAATCACATTATATTTCTGGTCAGTTTCTCTATATGTTTGAATTAATTATTGAAAAAAGCTGCATCACTTCGGTGATCCCTCGCATATATCCCCAAGTTGATTTCTATACTTCGGGTTTATGACAGGTTTATAATAGCTTCTGACCACTCGAGCAATGAAAATTAAGGGGTTTCAGGGACGAGCGCCGTACTAGGATTTTCTATAGCTCAGTCGGTAAGAGCACCTGTCTAGCAATCCGGAGGTCTTGGGTTCGAATCCCGTTGGAATCCCATTTTCTTTGCTCACTTTTAATCACATTATATTTCTGATCAGTTTCTCTATATGTTTGAATTAGCCTAAAATATTGCTACGGTAGTTGTAGGAACACAATGTGTACAAATAACAGGCAACCATTATTTGTTTGGTTGAGTAAGCACAAATTAAAGAGAAAATGGTTCATTTTTTTTAAATTCCAGAAGTAATATCATTATTGCAATTTATTTAGTATTGAGAAATTTCAAATTGCAATGTTTTACAATCATAATTCAGGTATTCATCAAAATAAAAAAATGAATGGAATTTTAAACAGCTTAAAAAAAAAAAAAAATGCATTCAGCCACATGAGCTGTTTCACAACAATGTACAAGCATGCGCAAGTTCTTGTGACTTTTGAAATTTTATAATTTTGTTTTTAATCTGTGCTCATTCAGCCATGAAGTGATGAATTTCTCTGATGTTCACACACAATGTACATAGCAATTGTGAAATATTGTGGTAAGGTGACATCTTGAAACACCCAGATTTTATGTGTTCATATTTCTGATACTCCTTTGCACCTCAGGGAGTGAGTGGGACTATGTTGTCTTCTCCACAGTCCGCTCCAAGCCCAGTATCGAGATCGAGTCGCGACCGAGCATCAGCTGGAAGAAAAAGCACCTCGGTTTTATCACTGACGAGAACCAAATGAACGTTGCTCTGACCCGAGCCAAGAGAGGGCTTGTCATCATCGGTAGGTTTCACAACCAAAATGCTATATCGTCTCCGTAGGGGGCTGTTACATGATCTCTTTTTCTTTCTCTCTCAATCTCTTCTTTTAACAGAAATGCTGTTTCAGTTTAATGAAAATATTTTTGCACGAGAGGGTTTTAGTGGTATATATATTGGCTAAAATTAAATGAAAATGAATCAGCAACACAACAAGATTATATTTACATTTTCTGTTTCTACATTTAAATTGGCAACTAAAACTATCCAGCCTAATTTTGTGTCTTTGTAAAATGAGAAATTTCCAATTTGAGGAATGAAACAGTGAAAATTGCGATTCTGTTAAAATTCATGTGTCTATGTACATTGCAATCGGCAAAGTACGCCATTTAGCCTAATTTTGTGAATGGGTATAATGAAAAATTGCCAATTTGAGGAGTGAAACAGTACAAATTGTGATTATTTTTTAAATGCATGTTTGTATATTCAAATTGGCAACTAAAACAATTCAGCCTATTAATGTTGTGTCTAAAATGAAATGTTGCCAATTAAAGGATCGGTGCGGAACAGTGATTGATTAATTGTGTATTCCTATACTCGTGTCTCACATCCAGGCAATCGGTACCTGCTGGAGACCCATGTACGCTGGGCAGAGCTGCTGAACCTGTATGAGACAACTGGCTGCTTGCGAGAAGCCAGAGACTTCTTGCCTCCTAGAGGACGCGCCCGTATGACTTGAACCAGCAACATCCGGACCTTTCTTGCCGCACTCTTGACATCCTGTGGTGGTCATACGCCACTGTATTACCCACGGCCAGCTAGGGCACGATACGTAAAATTCATGTAGGGGCGAATACAATTTCATAAATGTTCTAGATTGGTTGCCCAATCGAGCAACTGACATTTCTGTTCAACTACGAAAGTAGAATGTAATTCCTTTCATGTATATCTCCTCTAGAAGTTAGTGGGTAAGTAAGTTTACTGTTTGGGCTAGTCAAATTTGAATATTTATGATATGACTTGCCCAAACGGGCCAGTAGTGAAAAAAAGTTGATGTGGAGGCTTGCCATGTATGGCACAATGAATTATGATTGTGCAGCTGCTCAAATTCATGATGCCATGATCATCTGGTAAATGATATTTTACATTGCTGGTGCCACTAATGAAATGCAATGCTATTGTTTCTTGTTTAATTGTTTATGTAACGATACTGAATGTATAATGATGGTGGTGGTGGTGGTGGTGGTAGTGGTGTTGGTGGTGGTGAAGATGATGATGATGATGTGATAATAATGATGGCATTGGTGATATGGTGGTGGTAATGATGATTATAGCAGATAGCACATTTCATGACATGTTAGGACATACCATTAAACTGTACAATGAAGACAAATAATGTATATATAGCTTTATTATCAATGATATATGTAATTAAATCAACATGTATTGTAATAATGAAATCAAAGATTAACAAATATACAAGAACACCTATGCTCAATGTGTCCCCAAAGGCAACAGTGCATGAAATTCACTTTTGTGGACGCTTTGCCCACATGCTGCTGCTCATTCCTTTCTCTCCATTTTACAAGAAATCAGTATTTTCTCTTGAGTATTTACGTAAATGTTTTTAATATTGTCATTGTATATTATGCTTCTTAGTAAAAGAATTTTAAAAACATGTTAATTATTATGTCAGCAGAGTTGGTATTGTTGCAAATAAATTATAATTTATTGGGAGAAAAAAACATATGTGTAATTATCTGTATATATTTAGTTTATTACATATCATATTTGCAACTCCAAAGGGAGAATGTTGGGTATACTGCAGTACTTGTTTTATTTGCAATGTTCTATGGAAAATGTGTACCTGAAAAGGTATGAAAAGTAAATGGGATATTTTTCCATTTGCTATGTCCTTTTGTTTTAGTATGGCCACTATTAATGGTTATGCTTGTATATTTGTTATTTCCTTCTATGATCTGTTAACCTATTTTGCAGAAAACTATTAGACATTTTCCATATAATGTGTGAAAGTCAAAATAACCATAGAATGTAATTATCAATTTTTGCATAGGGTAAAATTGGCTTCTACTTCCTTCCCATGTGATTTTCAGGGATCAGATATTGCGAATAGTATGCCTTTGGAGATACAAAAGCTTGATAGACTTCACATTATAAGTCTTAAAAAGTATTCATGAAGTCAATATGTATTAGAATCTTGTGAATAGCTACCAAAAATATAGCATTTGTATTTAAAAAAAAAGATTTTACATGTTTCATATTAAATATAGTTCAAGGGATAGTACAGTTTTGCACGCTTCAAGAAATAATTAATTTGTGAGGTAATGGAAAAATAAGTGTAATACTTGTTTTTATTTGATCAAAATCGGTTCAGAAATATCAATAAATATATCCGTTGGAATAAATTTATTTACCCACATTTATTCAACAATTTTATATAATGCCTACACTTTTTCAAAAATGTACCAAACATGTTTTTAAATAGTTGTTAATGATTTCTCTATTGAATCATTATCTAAACAAAACATTACATTCAGAATTTGTTTTTAAATATGTTTGAAACCATTATGTTGATAATAGAGTGCACCCTCTCGTGTTTTAACGGTTGCTTTTTGAATAATAACTCATTTTAACTTAGCCATTTGTAAGTTTTTCTACCTTCCCGGCATGGTGGAATTATAACTTATAGTTTGTAATGATATGGTCCAAGTTTTGGTTAATAACATTGTTTGACCAAAACTGCAATATACTGTACTGGAGGTGAATGACCACTATTGTTAAAGGGCAATGAAACTATGGCTTTCGGTTATTATTATCGTTTAGAGGGTGAACAGACATTTGATTTGATACATAACTTGGCAATTTTGGCCTCCTGGATCCCATTAAATCCTTACGTGAACATACCCACATTTTACTAATTCTTACGGCGGCAAAAGATGATGGGAGCGGCCATGTTCTTGTAATTACCCGACATGCTATGCAAACTCTGACGATGTGCTTAGGGCCGAACAAAAAGCTTTTCACTGATTTCAAAGCATCTACAAGTATTCAGACAATGGTTTGAATTGGTGCTATTGAAATGCATTAGTGCATATCATTGACCGTAGTCCGCACAAACCTAATAATGGCGGCCTCCAGTGTTCGCGTGAATAGTGGTATACCCGATAGAGTTTTCACATATTTCTTCCAAAGCAGAAATCTGAGTCGGAGTAATGTTACATATAATAAACAGGCATATTACGATGTATAAAGTAGGATAAACTATATTCTTGAGTTGCATTGCCCTTAATACTATATAGTTTTAGCCTGTTTATTTAATCATAGTTTCTTGCCTTGTTCAAATGTAAATATATTATCTACATTGGTACAAATGGTCCTACTACACCCAACTACCAATAGTTGCTATTTCTGAAGGGTTGTTTTAGCAATTTGTTTGTTAACAGTTCTTTATATGATTGTTATCTTTTTTTATCTTTGAACATATTGGTAATATTCATTCATTCATTCATTCTTCGAGATTCTGAAATCCCCATAAACTTTGTACATAAGTTACCAGGTTCCTGTAAGCAACAGTTTAAATACATGTACAAATTACATATTATTTGTAGATTATTCATTATTTAATGTTGATATATACAGTACATGTATGCAATGTAATATACAGAATTGTATTTCATTAAAAGGAAAGTTAATCTGTATTGGTATTTCATAAGAAGTAGCTGACGAAGGCTGTAGATGTTAGCTGCAAATATGCAAGTATATATTTATATTGTGATCAAAAGTTTAAAGATATTTGTACTTAGAATTTTATTTCATTTCCTGCATGGTATTTATTTGCTTATGTTTGCAAACTACATGTAGTGTCATCAATGAGCATTGAATACATGTACATAGTTTGACTACATAATTGATGTTTAAATTAACTGTAATTAAGGCCTAATCGGGCATTTCATTTTGTTCAGTTCTGCTCTTCTAAATGTGTCTTGTGACAACCAAAAGAACTTCAATGAAAAGAAGTGATAACTTATGAAAAATTGAGCAATAGAATACGAGGAGAAATATGATAACAGTCACTATGTATTTATTTTAGATATTAAATAAAACATGACATAATAATGTAAGATGTAAATTGCCCTTGGACTTGTATATATTTTGATGTAAATATGGTATAAGCAGAAATTTTGGAATTAACCAGTGTAATTGCTTGTACATGTATTTTATAAATGTCATCAAGTATGTTATACATTTCCAGTGTTCTTACTTCATATTAAGAGATAAAATAACACTTCCTATTTGCAGGGTTTCAAGTGCACAATTACAAAAACACCCTATTTAAAAAAAAAATAGAAACACAAAATATTAATGTATCTTAGTGCATTTCATGAAAATCTACCCTACTGTATCTTTCACATCTTGCTGATGCACTAATGGAGGTGTTGTGGCACGATCGGACAAGCACTTGTTTTCTGATCTCCCATGTTCAAACCCAATTGATGCCCTGGCATTCCTTCAGCAAGACATTTAATCCACATTGCTGCTTTTTATACAGGAGTATAAATTGGTACTTGGTCCAGTGTTAAATTAACCTGTAGCACCCAATACAGTAGGGCAGCTTGGGCTAGTATGCTCCCTGGGAGTTGAGATGGTGCGCAAGATAAGTGTGCAGGTTTGGCCTGTACCTGATGACCAAGGGTAATAATGCGCCTTTGAATAGGGCACCTACAGTAGATACATGGCACTCTATAAATGCTATTTGTTATTATTATTTTTACTATTTTGTTGTTATTTTCCAGCAACTTCAGGAGAGCATGAGAATGTACTGTATTCCCCTTTTCCATGAAATTGTGAACTATCTCGTATACGCACGGCCAATGTGAAGTGAGATGATATAAATCATAAGGAATATGATTCATGACAGTGATTTTATTTATATAAAATATGATAACAGATACTATTTAGATACTAAATAAAACATGGTAATAATGTAAGATGTAGATTGCCCTTGGATTATGTTGATGTAAATATGGTATAAGCAGAAATTGTGGAATTAACCAGTGCTATTTATATAGCTTAGAGTAGATTTGTGCATAGATTTGTGTATATTACTCTTGCATTTTATAATACAATCTGAAATAAAAATTTTTTTTGTATGAATACCATGAATATAAATTTTGTAATTATATATTTAAGCAAATCAGGTGAGCAACAAATTAGATTCCAAATATTTTAAATGCATACATGTAGTTTGAAAATAATACATCTATAAATATACATTTTTCTAAACTTTTAAACATTGCTATATTTCCAATAAAAAACACTGAAATTTAAAATGGTTGATACAATGAATATATATGTGTTTTTAATATCAATGTGTGTGCGTGTGTGTTTGCGTTTGCATGTGTGAAAGGGAGGGGGGTGATGGGGATGTCTCAGAACTTTTTGAGTAAACTGCATGGAAACCAAGCTTGATTTATTGTGAATATAAACACTTTGGCCCAAATACTCATCAGTGTCCCAACTTTATTCCAGGCTACACCTGTTTAAACCGTTTCACTCCTGTTTAAACCGGTTTACACCTGTTGCATTTCACAAGCCCAGTGATGATTATTATACGCCACCGGAGGTATTTTTCATGTAATTGTTTCCGTTCATTATCCAATCAATCCCTCTAATTCTGCCTAGGCATCGGGACAAAGGATCGCTTGAAATTCAAGTCCTGATATAGTCGGTCACCAGTAATGTTGCGTACTGGATCATTTTATCACTGGCGACTGGTTATATTATGAATGAAATGTCCAGCGGTCTTTTGTCCCGATGCAATATAAAGCAGAAATAGAGTGCCGGATTGATTGGATAATGAAAAAAAAAAACAGAATGTCTCCACTGGCAAATGACAACCATCTATAGGATAGTACGGTTTAAGCAGACCTACTAGTAATTTAAGTTGTGCCGCAGATGAGAATTCAGACCATTTGGTATGATATTCTGTTTGATTGTACAATTTCCTCCTCTATGCAAATTACTTTGAAATGGTGTATAGCATATTTTGATTCCTAAACGAAATGAAGTACAACATAATAAATGGCGAAAAGATTTCAATGAATAAAAAAATGTGTTTATTAATCGTAACATTATTACATAGAGATTGAATAATTGAGTTATTCTTCAACTTTGCACGATTACATTATACTATAAATTAAACACTCCTTTTTATTGCATAATATTGCACTGATACTATCAGAACAAGTATGTACATGAAACAAAAGATTTGATATTTCAAACAACAATATTCTCATATATGATCTCTACAACTCTGAAGTCAGCACATCAAAACTGATTTGCATCTTTAGAACATTACATCAAACAAAATATTAACTGAATAAAATTGCACAACGGTAGGACGACTATAATAGGTTGAAATATACATGGACAAAATATGAATAATATGAAGTACATCAGTTAGTTCGTAAGAGTTGTCATCATCATTGTCCTTTGTAATATAAGTAAGATGTTTTTTAAGTTTTCTTATTATAAATAAGATGTGATTATTTGAACTTTAAGTCTATATTCACTCTTATACTTTATGTGTTGTAAAAAGCACATGCATAGAGAATGTGATATTACTATATAATAATAATGTATTATCATTTTAATACAGGACTATCTTTTGAGGAAATGCTCACTGAATTGCACACAGACCACATGTACATTGGACTACCTACATACACTGTAAAAACAAACACACATGTATCATATCTATAATGCACATACCATTTTATAATCTACTGATTAAAGGGATAGTTGAGTTTTGGTAGAGAGGGCGCTAGACTACTTATTTTGTTTGTGAGGTAATGAAAAACTGAGTGTAAAACTTGAAAGAGCATAATATTTAAATAATAAAATCATATTTGTTTGATCAAAATCGGTTCAGAGACGGCTGAAATATCCATAAATATAACAATTTGTAATAAACCTGGGGCCCCAGGTTTATTAGAGAATTTTGAACCAGCCGTTAAAAATTCAAAAAAATGCTTCCTCTTTTCAAAAAGTTACAAAATAGGTATTTAAATAGTTGTTGGTTATTTCTCTATCCAATCACTATTTCAACAAAGCATCACATGCACAATATTTTATTCAAAATGGTTGAAACCGATGAGTGTTTAGAGAGCGCCCTCTTACGTTTTAACGGCTCTTTTTTAATAACATGATCTTTACTACGTCATTTGTAATTTTGTGTTCCTTCCTAGTTATAGCTATTAGTTTGTAATGTAATGATGCAGGTTACTAACATTCAGTTTCACCAAAACTGTACTCTCCTTACCAGAACTCAACTATCCCTTTAATGTACTACAAAGATTGGTCAGAAATATATCTCAAGAAATTATAAAACTACATAAAAAAATACACAAAAGTAAAACAAAATAAAATCATTGCATATGAGATAGTACTGTCAGTCAGTGACAATTGATTTCTGCTGGGATCTGGGGTTAGCATATGTCAAGAGAACTATAATGAATGGTCACTATTTGCCTTCAATGTTTTCATAGGGAAACTATGTTTCTATGTTCATGTTCCACTATGTATTAAACAATGTTTACATAATTAGGGAAACTATGTTTTCATACGGTGTTCTTTATTAAGGTTTTGTTTGTTTTATATATATATATATATATATAAACTCCTTTACTTCCCTCATTAATCATTTAAATTAGTATACAAATAGTAATATAAAACATTATTTTTTCAACTATTTTCATACATCATACATTCTTATTCTAATCTGCAAAGTGCAATAAAGTACAATATTTCATAATGGCAAAATATATTTCAGAACAGTGTTGATCATCATAATAATAATTTTTCATTTTTAAACCTTATTATACAAACACATATAAAACTGATATACAAACAGTCAATATAAACATTCCAACATGAATACAAATATATCATTTTGAAAAGGATTGTTCAGAAATGTACTAAAAAAAGATAAGATTTATATATTCAAGCAATAATTGTTTTCACCCTAATCCGATCCAGATATATATATTTTAGAAAAGTGTTGATGTAAATGTTGTAATATTCATTACATTATTCATATACATATAATTTTCACACATTTCGCACTAGACTTGGTGAGCCTGAATTCTAAAACCTACAAACACATATGCACGATTCATATCGAGCAAACAGAGCCTCGTACATTGGTGTACGTGTACATAATGTGTTGAAGGCAAGCGTGTCAATTACTCTGGTTTTGTGCTGGCATGTTCCAACAGATAAATTTCCTTGCATGTTAAAAGGATTCACTTTCCTCTTGCAAAGGAAACATGAATGAACACTTGATCACTTAGGAGTGGAAAATGTGCACTTAATGTGCAGGAATGATTGCAGTGTGTATCCGTTGACCGGGGTAATAATAATTGTGTAAAGCACTATGATCCCCACGGGAATAGTGCTATATAAATAACCGTTATTATTATTATTATCAGCGCGAAGTTAATAGGAACCCACGAATGTCTTTTTATGTTGCCCAGCGTGATATTAATCGCCCGTATATTACAATGTTTACAGTAATCAATGTCATTTTTTATTTTAAACTTTATATACATATTGATATATTATCATCATAATATAATCTCTCTCTGTATAAAAATAGACAATATTTAATATTTCATTCTGACATTTCATCTTAGAAAAGGATGGCAGCAATAGAAAATATAATATAATATAATATATAATATAGAAATATAGATATATATAATAATAGAAAATGGTCAGATGTTCAGAAACTACTAAAAAAACTGAAAGTTGTATAATCAATAACCAACTACTTACATCCATTTCAATCTGATCATGCTGTTTTTGTTGTTGTGTTTAAGGGTGTGAGAGGGTTGACTCACACCCCTCCTCCCCACCCCCTGAATCTCGGACCAACAAATGAACATGTCCACAAAATTTAGGACATACGGGTATGATGTGTGACATAGTCTACCATATCGCATTTTTTCATCAATTTATAATAATGCATACTCATGAAATCTCTCCTTTTTGCTTGGAAATAGCTATCAACTGCGTAGAAATTCTTTAAATAATGTCTCAATTCACAAAACTATACACCATATATCGCCATAGATATGTATTAAACACTTAGTTGAGAGTATCAAGAAGAATCTTTAATTTTCAATCATAACACCTAAACATGAAGCAGCAATGTGTAGATTATATTGTTGTTGATATTTCCATTAGTACACATATAGTAGGAAACCAGCAAGGTCCAAGTGAACTGCTAAAATCCCAAATGATTAGGTCACATGGACTATTCTAAGAATTCCCTTTTAATTAATGTATTTCCGTTGATTCAAATTTGGATTATAAACAAATCCACAATGCTTTTTTCAGTTGCCTGAAATGGCATACAGTCCAACCTGTCTATTCCAGCCAACCTACCTATAGCTAGTGACCACCTAAAGAAGAGTGTGTACCAGCAGGGCATGCAAACCATATGGCATACAGTCCAACCTGTCTAACCAGCCACCTTTCTATAGCAGCCAAACTTCTTATAGTGACCACCTAAAGAAGAGTGTGTACCAGCAGGGCATGCGAACCATGGCATACAGTCCAACCTGTCTAACCAGCCACCTGTCTATAGCAGACAACCTTCTTATAGTGACCACCTAAAGAAGAGTGTTTACCAGCAGGGCATGCGAACCATATGGCATACAGTCCAACCTGTCTAACCAGCCACCTGTCTATAGCAGCCAACCTTCTTATAGTGACCACCTAAAGAAGAGTGTGTACCAGCAGGGCATGTGAACCATGGCATACAGTCCAACCTGTCTATAGCAGCCAACCTGCCTATAGTGACCACCTAAAGAAGAGTGTGTACCAGCAGGGCATGCGAACCATATGGCATACAGTCCAACCTGTCTAACCAGCCACCTGTCTATAGCAGCCAACCTTCTTATAGTGACCACCTAAAGAAGAGTGTGTACCAGCAGGGCATGCGAACCATATGGCATACAGTCCAACCTGTCTATAGCAGCCAACCTGCCTATAGTGACCACCTAAAGAAGAGTGTGTACCAGCAGGGCATGCGAACCATATGGCATACAGTCCAACCTGTCTAACCAGCCACCTGTCTATAGCAGCCAACCTTCTTATAGTGACCACCTAAAGAAGAGTGTGTACCAGCAGGGCATGCGAACCATATGGCATACAGTCCAACCTGTCTAACCAGCCACCTGTCTATAGCAGCCAACCTTCTTATAGTGACCACCTAAAGAAGAGTGTGTACCAGCAGGGCATGCGAACCATGGCATACAGTCCAACCTGTCTAACCAGCCACCTGTCTATAGCAGACAACCTTCTTATAGTGACCACCTAAAGAAGAGTGTGTACCAGCAGGGCATGCGAACCATGGCATACAGTCCAACCTGTCTATAGCAGCCAACCTGCCTATAGTGACCACCTAAAGAAATCCCCTGGAGAGAAAATAATGTTATGGAAGCTGTCTATGGAGGTCACCTAGCTACATGTATCTACAGTGGTCTCGTTCTTGTTCCTGTATGTAGGCGGTCACTATACACAGGTTTGATTGTCCAATACTATGGGAATTGTTTATAGAGGTCGCCTAACTCCAGTGGTCACTTATCTTGTTTCCCCTAAGTATGTTGCATGCACCTGGGAACTTTAGCCTGAAATCCGAAAGTTACAATTGGAATGTATAAAGTCATTGCAAGAACATTCAGGCACCCCGTTTGGCATTATAAATACAACTGGGGACTAGAGCCTGAAATCAGAGAATTACAATTGGAATGTCAAAAGTCATCGCAAGAACTGGCGGGCTTCTTTCAGGCACCCTGTCTGGTCGTACAGCTCCAGGAGCTCTCTCCAGCGCTCATGAGTCTTCAGCAGATGTTGGTTCCCTGTGTGCATATACAAGTGTTAGAGAGAACAAAATTCAAGCGTTATATTAAAGGGTACCACCACCCAAAAATAATATTCTTATTAAAGAAAGGTAACATCTTTAATATTCCATTCCATCAACAAGTTCACAAAAATATGTTTCCAGAAAAAAAAGAAAAAAAAATTGGAAACGCATCATCATTCTAAAGCATGCGTTCATGCGGTCTGAATTACGCAGACTGCTATGTGTGCGGTGAATTGCAACGTGTGCAGAGCGAACGAATCGCCCGGGAATCTATTGTTTACAAACGTGCGCGTGAATAGCATTGGCGCACTCGCAAATGGTTGGCCCGTATAGAACCAGGAAATAGCAGTGGTTCCGTAAGTGGTGGAAATTAATTGCTTTGTTTATGAATTACACAACCCTTTGCAAAATGTTGGGTATCTATTTGATATCACAAAACGGTACCAAAACATATAATAATATGTTGTTCTTTGCCTGGTGGTCCCCTTTAATTCTATAATGTAAACCTCGCACATATCGGTCTGCAGACAATCAGGGCATACAGATATCATTATTTACGATCCCCTAATTGTCATCTTATTTGAATAAACATTTGAAACTTTGATTACAATGCAAGTATTTACCTCCACGATTTTTGGCTGCCGGTCATTTAAAGCCTTTGTCGGCGTTGTGACCCGGCCCATCTGACCTTTCTGATGCAACAATCAATTGTCAGGTCATAGATATTCAAGAGTTTGCATGTATCCCCCTCTGCAGGGGCTCATGGCCACTATATAGGCAGGTTTTTACTATAGTCCGTTTCTCATCAGCCAGCATAAACATTTGTAGATAAAAAAGGATGTTATGAACAGATAAGGAAATGAGGGACCTACCGATGATGACAAGCCCCCGCTTGGCGCGGGTCAGAGCAACGTTCATCTGGTTCTCGTCGGTGATGAAGCCCAGGTGCCTGCGCTGCCAGCTCTTGCTGGGCCGCGGCTCAATCTCGATGCGCGGCTTTGAGCGAACCGTGGAGATTATCACATAGTCCCACTCACTCCCTGTTGTGTTGGGTAACAGAAATAAGACTTCATTAATGAATGCATGAACATATCAAATCTGGATGCAATGATCTATTTAGATTACAAGTCTCTCGTCTTTTGCTTGGCAGTTCCTCAATCTCGCTCACTACTGTACCTCTGGTGTTGGGTAAATAGAAATAGAATTCATTAATGAATGCGTAAGACACATACAATCTGGGTGTAATACGTATTTTGTTATAGCAAACAAGACACTCAAAATGATATCTAGACAAGTCTTAATTATGCTTATATAGCGTACAAGGCTAGTGCAAGTATATGGGCGCAGTGAGCCCAAGGGGGGCTCCGCTTCCGCCACTTCAATGAAACCTCGGCCGATCATCGTGAAGCTAACATCGTACCAGCATAGGCAGAACCTACTAAGGAACAGAAGGAAGCTAAAGGAAAACAAGACTGGGATCTCCATCTATGAAGATATCACCACGGCCAACCGGATGCTGCTGTGGGAGGCGTTCAAGGTTTGCAGCAACAAGGACAGCAAAGCCACATCGGCCTGGTCCATGGATGGACGGATAATCGTATCCGTGCAAGGTACAAACAACAAAACTATCAAAAAACAAATCCACTCGAAGGAGGATCTAGCAAATATAAACTAATACACAAGCAAACATTGCTGTGAACAATATGTCACCAACACAATGTCAACATCAAAATTATATTAAACTCTACTAAGATCATTGATGATTGACATTTTGCATAATTTTATAAATATTCTATAACCCAATGAACATTATTTTTTCCATACCAGGTCAAATCTTGTAGTACTAAACAGTTTCGACTAGCCACGTTTGTCTGTTTTATATTTATATATTTATTTGAATGATTATTTGTGAGTGTTTGTTGGTATTTGTATAGTATGCATGCTTGTGTATGATAAGTGTTTGCATGGATAGATTTGAATGTAATTTTCCCTTTCGTGATTTAAGTAATATAGAGTTAAGGCAAGTTTTTGATGATGTGCAAGACAATTGTAATGATATTCATAATATGCATTTTGATTCTTTAAGAACTGATAACTATGATGATATTGATGATGAGTATACATGTAATGAATTGGATCCTGATGATAATTTCTTTGTAACAAATAATCCAGTCAAGTATTGGCTTCCTGATGAGTTTAAAATGAATATAGATATTGCTAGGAACAATTTACATAAGTTTAGTATGCTCCATTTTAATTCTCGCAGTTTATATAAAAATGTTGATGCTATTAATCAATTTATCCAACAATTAGACTTTACATTTTCAATATATGGATTTAGTGAAACGTGGATTCATGATAATACACCTTTGTCATTATTTAATATGCATGATTATACATTTTATCATAAAGATAGACAGGGCAGAAGAGGTGGGGGTGTCGCATTATTAATTCATAATGCATTTGATGTAAAAGTTCGGAATGATATACCGCTACCTGATTCTCTCTGTGAATCCCTTTTTATTGAAATAACATTGAATCAACAAAAAAATATTATTGTTGGTATAATTTATAGAGACCCAAATAAATCTATTCAAGAATTTAATGACAATATGAATAAATGTCTTGAAGGACTAGTGGTAGAAAATAAAAATATGTTTATAATGGGAGATTTTAATATAAATTTGTTGAATTCATCATTAAGTCCATGTATAAATAATTTTGTTAATGTAATATATAATAATTCATTCCGTCCATTGATCGACAAACCTACAAGAATAGCCACACGATCGGTTACATTGAATGACAATATTTTTTCAAATGTATACAATAAACATATTCAATCAGGCATATTGTATAGTGGCATTACAGACCATTTACCTATCTTTGAAATAACTGACCTTTCTATCAATAATGATTATTCTGTTCCTGTAAATCCAATATATTCACATGTAAAACAAAATGACCCCTTGATCTTAAACTCATTTAAAAAGGATTTATTAGCTACAGAATGGCATGATGTTTTAACCACCCCAGATGTAAATGAAGCATACAATACATTCTTAGATAAGTTTAAAAATATATATGATTCTAAGTTTGTTGTTATTAGTAATACTAAACGCAAAAAGGTTCCAAGAAAGCCATGGATAACCCCTTCATTATTAAAATGTATTAACAAAAAAGATTGTATAAATCATTTTGTAAGAAGAGAACTGATTGTATTGAATGCAAATATAAGAAATATCGTAATAAACTTAATTCTATTTTACAATCTGTTCGGAAAAAATATTATTGTGACTTATTACAGAAGAATAAAAATAATTTGTTAAAAGTATGGAAAGTAATCAACGACTTATTAGGTAAGCATGGTAAACATAAGTATCCCTCATATTTTATGAAAGGCTTAGATAAATTGACTGATGGTCAATTAATTGTTAATGAGTTTAATTCATATTTTTCTAGTATTGCTACGAAACTAAAGTCTGACCATATTGTTCAATCTAGACAGAATTTTGATTCATATCTTACAAATAAATGTGATGTGTCCATTCATTTTAACCCAACTGATGAAGTAGAAGTTATACAAATTGTAAAGAATTTAAAGTCAAGCAAAAGCACAGGGTTTGATGGAATTAGTCAATATATTATAAAACATGTCATACATTGTATTATTAAACCCATTGTTCATATATGTAATCTCTCTTTTTTATATGGTATAGTCCCCAATAATTTTAAGATTGGAAAAGTGATTCCAGTGTTTAAAAAGGGTGACTCTCATTTATTTTCAAATTATCGACCAATCACATTATTGCCATGTTTTTCTAAGATATTAGAAAAATTAATTTATAAAAGACTTTTAGAACATATTAATATAAATAATTTATTGACTGATTCCCAATATGGTTTTAGAAGTAATTTTTCTTGTGAACATGTCTTAATTGACCTCAATGATCACATTATGACTAGTTTAAATAATAATTTGTACACACTTGGTATATTCCTCGACCTCTCAAAGGCTTTTGATGTTATTAATCATGATCACTTACTAGTCAAACTTCAACATTTTGGTATTCAAGGTACTGCATTAGAATGGTTTAAGAGTTATTTATATGATCGTTTTCAATTTACATCCTATAACAATTTTGTTTCATGTAGGGAGAGGATCCGATACGGAGTCCCACAGGGTTCCGTATTGGGTCCTCTCCTATTTCTTATATATATAAATGACCTTTGTTCAGTTTCTTCATTTTTTCACTTTATTCTTTTTGCGGATGATTCAAACATCATAGCAACACACACAGATTTTGATAAACTGATAGTAGAAACAAATGTGGAATTAAATAAGACTGTTGAATGGTTTAATGCAAATGAGTTAATTGTGAATTATGAAAAGACAAATGTGTTATATTTTCATGGTAAAAATAGTCAATTTAGTAAGAATGATGTTAAAATAATTATGAATGATGTCAACCTAAACGTTAGTTCATCAGTTACATTTCTTGGAGTCATTTTAGATGAAACTTTATCCTTTGAAAAATATAGATTGTACGTTAGAAATAAAATTTCAAAAAACATAGGTATTATATGTAAGTTACGCTCGATATTACCAGAGAAGGAATTGTTTATGTTATATAATTTCTTAATCTTGCCATATTTACAATATTGTAATATTACTTGGGCCAGTGTTGGGAAAACTAAACTAGACAATTTATATAAACTCCAAAAGAAAGCATTAAGAATTTGTACAAACTCCAATTATAAAGCCCATTCACTTCCTTTGTTTTTTCGTTTAAATACTCTCAATATTTATGATATTCATAAAATTCGAATAGCTACACTAATGTATTGTGTCTTTAATGATTTGTCACCAAACAATATTTCTAAAATGTTCCTTTGTAATAATCTAGTACATTCATACAACACTCGCTCAAGTAATAAATATCATTATCAAAAGGTCAATACTCAATTATTGTTATATTCTGTTCGACATAATGGTCCACGTATATGGAATGAATTATCACATGAATTAAGAAATTGCACACTTCAATCAGCTTTCAGAGCCCAATTGAAGAAAATATTATTATCTTCATATTCAAATTAACTTGTGAACATAGCATTATCATCTTACCCATGCAATGTGTGCGTTGTGTGTGCGTGTGTGTGACTGTGTGATTGTTGTAGGTTTTTTAGGTATTTTAAATGTTTTTTTTTTTTTTTTTTATATTCTTTGTGTATGTTATATCATTTTCTTATGATTATGATTGTATTTGTATCAAATGTGTACAACGCTTTACTAGATATGTTAAAGGGGGCTACTGCCTACAAGTGTATAACTTTTTTGTAGTCTCCCTATTTCAATGCTTTATCTGTATGACTGATACATGTATTATATACTTTGTGTTTTTAACATTGAAATGAATAAAATGAACTTGAACTTGAACTTGAACTATATGTACATGTATTTACCTTGGTAGACATACACTGCTGACCTTAAATATCCATTGATCATGCCGCATGTCTGGCAACAATGATTAGGTGCTTTCTTTGCTTTATTATGAGAAGAACACAATTTACCTTTTTATCACATCACAATGATGTTCATATAAAATATTCCTCAGAATTTTGGATGATTAGGATGTTTTTCTGGGATGTTTTTATTACAAGATTTCTGTTCAATGGCTTTAACTCACATGGGAACAACATAAGCTAGCTGGAAAATGGTTAATAGGCTAGATTCTTTCAAAGTGCCATCTGCCTGTTGAACCAGCTAACAGACTCAACAAGATAGCTACTACGCTTAATCACTTTGGGAGCAAGCTGGTAGGACTGAAGCTGTGCCATATCTTAAGAAAAAAATATTTGTTTAACTTGCATTTCTGCACTTTTTATGACTACCTAGTCAAAAAATATATTTTCTTTGCTCTCTCCTCATTTTGCACCCTGCATTTCAGCACTGCATAACCGTACAACAATAATCTACTGTACTGCACTGTACTGAATTTGCAAGAAGATTTGTTATACCCCTGCCCTTCCCAGCACCGCATAACAGCTAATACAACAGTACTCTACTAAAGAGTACTGTACTGAATTTGGAAGAAGAAAAATATTTGTTATACTGTACCTTGGCTTTTGACCACAGTGCTGACTTTGATCTGGCTGTATGGTTGCCCCATCTCTGTCAGTCTGGTCCCAATCTGACTGCACTGCAGCCGGTACTGGGATAGGATCACCACTCTATCGGGGGATACACCACGAGCAATCATCCTTGTCACCATCTGAACCTACAACAAGCAAAAATAAGTAAACGATAATAATAATAATTCTACACGGATAGTGCACACAATTTACTCATTACACCAAGTCTGACCGCTAGAATAGTTTGGCCGTTGCTGTCACACTCACCACATATCTGACCTCTGCCATATTACTCTCATTGAAATTATGGTCCAAAATAGTACACTGAATTGTGTAAAAAGAAAATCTTTGATTTACCATTTCACAACCAGATGAATCAAATTCAAAGATTTTAATTTCTGTAGCAGTCAGAACAAATGTAATTGGGCCTTAATTTGCTGACACACTCACTTCTTCATTGGAAATAATGGTCATACTAGGGTATGTAACCATGCTTACTCGCCATACACACAATTTCATTGTAGCGCAGAGAACATTGACATGCATTGCATGAGTTGGCAAGTCTCTTATACCTGCCACCCATGCATTGTATATACACAGCCTGCTACACACAACAGTATCAAAAAGTCTGTATGAGTGGTCACATGCACTCACCACGTATCCGATCTCCGCCTTATTACTCTTGGACATCTCATTTCCCTCCTCAGACTTGACCGACAGTGTCTCCTCCTTACCGCTCACGTGACAGAACAACCTAGGCATAATGACTCCGTCCTTGGTTGGCCACAGATCACGGAGGGGGTCGTCTCTGGGACTACGCCGAGCCACAGAGACATCCGTTTGCAGCTTGTTCTCATAGAAGGCATGAGAGGGGAACTCGCAGATTTGTTTGTGCTGTGGGTGAAACATATGTAAACTAGATGGATCTTCGATTGCGCGCAGTCGAAAATGATGCCTCCGCCATTATGCAATTTATTTATATCAAGCCCAAATCAACATGTACACTGAATTAATTCTGTCAACTCAATTTTGATGGTACTCTGTCTTTTAGATCTTGACGTATCACAATTATGAGCTATAAGTGACCTTGACCTTTGCCCTCATGACCCCAAAATCTAATGACTACAATTGTTCCCTAAGATACATTCAGGTATCAAGTTGGATTGAAATCTAATATTCAGTTCTTGAGATTTCCAATCTCAAGCTACTTTTACATATAATGAGCCCTGTGATCTTTGACCTCATGACCCCCAAAATCTAATCAGTTCATTGGCTCTCCAAGGAACATACATGTACCAAGTTTGGTCAGAATCTGTCAATCCCTTCTTCAGATAATGCGATAACGAGCTATTTTTGCATATATAATGAGTTCTGTGACCTTTGACCTTTGACCTCATGACCCCCAAAATCTAATCAGTTCATTGGCTCTCCAAGGAACATACATGTACCAAGTTTGGTCAGAATCTGTCAATCCCTTCTTCAGATAACGCGATAACGAGCTATTTTTGCATATATGAGCTCTGTGACCTTTGACCTTTGACCTCATGACCCCAAAATCTAATCAGATCATCGGCCCCCCAAGATACATACATGTACCAAGTTTGGTCAGAATCTGTCAATCCCTCCTTGAGATAACGCGATCACGAGCTATTTTTGCATATATAATGAGCTCTGTGACCTTTGACCTTTGATCTCATGACCCCAAAATCTAATCAGATCATTAGCCCCCCAAGATACATACATGTACCAAGTTTGGTCAGAATCTGTCAATCCCTCCTTGAGATAACGCGATCACGAACTATTTTTGCGTACGGACGTACGGACGGACGGACAACCCGAAAACATAATGCCTCCGGCTACTTTGTTGCGGAGGCATAAAAACGCATAAATAATCATAATAAAAATAATAATGAAACAGAATTTATATATAGCGAAAGATAATAATAGCTTTTTATCTATGTGCTTAACAAAATAGAACTCAATAGAACTCGAGCACTAAATTCTTACGAGAAACCATGATGAAGAAAATTACACAGAAATCCAGGGCTCGTATTCTGCGGGAATACTATTTTAAAACTAGAATTTATTGTATCTACGTCACTAACATATTTTTCAGCGATTTTGTAATCTGAAACTGCGCTCTAATTTTGTATCTACATCACTAAAAAAAAAATTACAAGCCATGGAAGCTGTATCAGTATTCTGAACATTATTTTGCCTAAAATGTGTGTGTTTAAATAGTCAGAACTGATTGAATTCTTTGGTAAAATAAAAAGATACATACCATCCTGTACTGAATTGTCAGCATTTCAACCCTTTTCTGGTACTTCTCCAGAAGTGACACGTCCATGCCCAGGTTCTTGGCATTTGGCTCTGTGATGATGGCTCTGTTGAAGATTTTCAAGAAGAAAAAAAATCATTGGTATATTTCTTAAATGCATTTTAATATATTGTACTTTTTTTTCATGTTGCTAGCCCTAGTGTGGAATAGTGTGCCAGCTATTAGACATGATGGCTTCTCCTACAGTAGAAATACAATTTAAAGGAGAGGCTTCCCATCTTAAATTTACTTTTGATTATCTTCTTTACACATTAAAACATAATTTCATGCAAATATTTCCACCATTTGTTATGTGAGTATAAAGGGAGGAGCATCATTCAAAGTCACTTATAGGACTGGCTAATCCTACTCATCACATACAGCATGGAGGCTGTCATTATATTTGTTGAAACCTGGATTATAAACTGTTCGCGTTAAAGGGTACCACCACCCAAAAATAATATTCTTATTATACAAAGGTAACATCTTTATTATTCCATTCCATCAACAAGTTCACAAAAATATGTTTTCAGAAAAGAAAACAAAATTGGAAAACGCATCACCATTCTGAAGCATGCGTTCATGCGGTCTGAATTGCGAAGCCTAATGTGTGCGGAGCAAACAAATCGCCCGGGATTCTATTGCGTACAAACGTACGCATGAATAGCATTTGGCGCACTCACAAATGTTTGGCCCGTATGGAACCAGGAAATAGTAGTGGTTCCGTAAGTGGGAGAAATTAATTGCTTTGTTTATGAATTACACAACCCTTTTCAAAATGTTGGGTACCGTATTTGTCGGTGTATTACCCGCTCCGGTGTATAAACCGCATCCCTAACTTTGGGGAGTTTTCCATGAAAAAAAAAAAATTTGATAGTATAATTCTTGATTTTTGGATGGTCAAAATGTGCCGAGAGTAAGAAAAACATCCTTCTTTTCCAGATAGTTTTGGTCTATGAAATATACTTCAATTTACTGAAGTCTCTGAAGCACATTAAGGAAATTATTCCCCGATCAATCCGAAATTTATAACATTTTTTGAGCTTAACAGAAAACAAAACACGGAACACTATGCATGGGACTGTAGTGAACAAACGAAGACAAACGGAAGACAAACAAAGACAAAACAAAACATGAATCAAATCAGAGATAAAAAAACTGTACCTTGATATGTTTATTTCTTCTTACAAGTTCACATTTGGTTAAATCTACCCTTGAAAATAGTAAATTCAAGGCTCTTTTTGGAGATGAAAAACTGCGAGTGGAGAGAAAAATATGCTTGGTGAAAGCTCAAGTTGGAACTTACGTGATTTGGTATCTCCCAAAATAAGGGGTGGATTCAACAAAACCTTGGGTAAGGGTTACGATGAAAGAACTTATAAGGAAATAAATATCAAGGTACATTTTGTCATCTCTGTTTTGAAAGATTCTTTGAAATTATCTTGTCTCTTACAAAATATTTAACAGGAATCTGCTAAATATTCAACATAGTTTACCTGCAAACATTTGAACACCCCTACATATAAATTGACTCTTCCAAAAAAAGGGAATCCCCAATAGAGTCTAATATAATATGAATATTCATGAGCAACAGTGTGTTACTGCTCATTAAATATGCAATTTTGAATCTTTTCACTAACCACTACTTTTATTGTGAGAAAATGTATATATCGATAAATGCTATGTAATACAGTAAGCTCTTTTGGGAGGCTAAACCAATGATGTAGTATTCCAACAGCACTACAACGTGTCCAAAAAAAAATCTTGTTTTCCTCAAGTAGGCATTTCGAGTCTACAATTTTCTTATATCCATGTATTGACCGCTCCCCCCATTTTTGTGGTTCTCCCACGAGAAAAAAGGGGCGGTTAATACACCGACAAATACGGTATCTATTTGATATCACAAAACGGTACCAAACCATACAATTATGTGTTGTTCTTTGCCTGGTGGTCCCCTTTAAAATGTGACGTTAATCCCGAACAAATAAGCCCCACCTCTTTTTGTTAGCTCTCGCAACTCACAGCTCGCACAAACAAAAGGCGAAACGTGAGCCAACAAAAAGGGGCGAAGCTTATTCAAACCATTTAGTCGAGCTGCTTGTGGTCCTCTACCAGTACAACCTACGCTAACTGAGTCTCACTGCACATGCCTGCCGTCAATGCTCGTCTGTATGACACAGGTGTTATTCATACGCCTCTCCCCTGCAGCACTAGTTTTAGATCCTGAATGAGTTAATATCATCCTGCTCCCTAATAGATTTTGCAATCCCCATAGAATTTGTGCAGGGTCTGCCAGGTTCCTGTAGACAATGGGTTAAGACAATTATCTTATCATTGAAACACACTGTATTCACCTGAGCTGCTTGTGGTCCCCGATCAGTACAACCTGCTTTGGTTTGTTGAACACTAACGGGACAAGGGACTCTGGCTCGCTGCACATGCCTGCCTCATCAATGATCGTCTGAATCACGTTAGTTTCTTTCGCGATGCGAACATCTCCCGCGGCGCTACAGGTTGCAAGGATGATGTGATGACGCTGAAGCTCCTCTTTCTATAAAAAACAAATAACTTCAGATATGCCATCCTTTATATTCAGTTTTCAGGTTTCATTCATCAGAAATCAGAAAGGATTCTATCAATTGCATACAGCATAATGAAATTTTCTTTCCAAAAATCAGAGAGGCATTGAAATTTGTGTGGTGTAACGTAGTAAACTAAAAATAAGGGAGGTGGTGAAGAGAACATACTTTCAAGGGAGTAATTTTATTCATAAGTTGTCTATAAAAATTAGCCATAGAAAATGCTGAGTCTGCATTACATTTGCCCAGGCTGAACACGGTTTATCCTCAGAACACACATTGGCGTGAGAGCGAACAATAGCCATGCGGCTGGCTCTTTGCATTGTGGGGTATAGGCAATAGAGAGAAAAATGCAGGAACAGTTTTAATAAAATTGTAAAGCCCACCGCACACTGTATTACTCGACCAGTTGTACGACTCGGGAGGTAGCCGAGTTGTACCACCGGTCATATAAATGAGCACTGCAGACTGCACGATTCCACCACTACGATTGGTGCATATGCACCAGCTTTGTGTCATAGCGACCATAACATACAAGGCGCAGGCTTGCTGGATGTGCGTGCGCAAAAACTGTGGTTTGATTGGCTGAATGTTAGGATTCAGAGCTTCAACATGTCAAATCCTCACGTCTGGCTCTACGACTCGGTTGTAAGAGTGCAAGTGAGCATATATATATGACGTCACACTACAGTTGCAGAGTCGCACGACTGCTGAAACGTGGCAAAATCGTACAGTGTGTGGTGGGCTTAACAGTTAAATCATAGCTCTTTAGAATAATCTACCATCGCCTTGGTGATCGCATCCAAGAAGGGTTTCTGATCCCTTTCTTTGTTGAATGTGCCATTCCGGGACTGCGTGTCGAATCCCCTTATCGCTTCTGCATGGGTACCTCGTCTTCGAATCAGATGGTGGAGGGAAATGTCGCTCAGCTCACCAGGCATGACGACATCCTTCCGAGACCACTTGCCGACGCGTCCTGGGAGACCCGGAATGGGGAAATCCTTACGCTCGATCTCGACGCCATACACTCGCACAACGGAGATTTCTTTGAATTCTCGGAGGTATCCTATGGAATGAAAGCATCAAATTCAACTCAATGCACATTATTTCACTACTAGTCAGTGAACAATGCAGTTAAGATTGACAGAACAATTACAGTTTTAATATAAACAGAATAATTGATATTATCTAAATAATGTTGTACAAAACTAGAGCAATTTGATCCTACGAAGTTGATGGTGATGGAGATTTCTTGAAATTCTTGAAAGGTATCCTACAGAATGAGTGCATTAAATTCAACTAAAATCAGATTATTTTACTCTGTGAACAAATGCAACTACCATTGTACAATGTAAATGATAAAAAGAATTATAGATACAAACTAAATAATATTTTGTACAAAACTAGAGCAATTTGAGTTTACAATGTTGAAAGATATTCCTCAGTGTTGTTCATGTAGTCATGCATTTCATATACTTAAACTAAACTATACTTAAACAAAAAACGCCATGTGGCATATTGTAAACAACTTTTAGAAGTGACCTTGCAATTAAAATCTCTGTAATTCAACTGATTGACAGTGAGAGATATTATTTCGATAGAAACTTTTCAATTTCAATTTAAATATCAATGTGTCTGAGCAGCGTTCAGTCGCAATTTTTTTCTTTTTGGCAATAGAATCATGATTTTGTTCTCCCCACCTGCCACAACGTCGACTGACTTGTTGGACGGTCCACAGTACAGCACTTGGGGGCGCATGTCACCTGCTGTCTGAAGCTTAGTGTTGAGTTGCGCAAAGAAGTACGCTAGGTAGGACCCTGTCAGAGTTTTACCCGTACCTGTCGACAACAAATTTGAGACAAAATTATTCAAATCATTTTAAACATAGGGCATCTGACCAGGAATATATAATATATATGAAAATGAATAAAGGAAACAGGGTTTCCCCGGGCTCTCCGGATCGCTAGACTGTTGCTCTACCGACTGAGCTATAGGAAACCCTAGTCCTAGTGTTTACACCTAAACCCCTTAATTTTAAATCTGTGTGATAGTCAGAAGCTATTATAAACCTGACACAGACCCGAATAAATAAGAAATCAAAGTGCGAGGGATCACTGAAATGATGTGCAAAGAGAAATTGTGGCAGATATCCACAAAAGTGGTTCATGTACCATGGTTTAAATTAGCATATGTGATTTCTACTTATTATTTGTCTACAAGCAGCCCTTCATAGTTTTAACGGGAACTACATGTACATGAAACACCCCCAAAACAATTTCCATTTATATTAAAGAGAATATATGTAGCTTTAGAAGTCAATTCCACCAAAAAGTTAAGAAAATGGGTGTCTAGATAAAATCTTATCCTACTGTAATTTGAAATATCATCACCATACTGAATTATGTAGTCATCTGTCTGCGGGGAATGACCACCTATTGTCTAGGAACTTTAATAGGGGTGGTTAAAAAGTTCCTATGACAAGCCATGAATGTTTGTTTGCAGTAGTCTACATAAACCTCCTTTGTGAATTCCAGCAAAAATGTCTGATATACTGTACATGTAGAGTACTTACCCGGTGGACCCTGTATATTCGAGAAGGTACTGGTGAGTGCCTTCTGGACAGCCATACGCTGTGAAGGGTTGAGCGGCTTCAGAGATATGCCACGGACAGTGAGGTCATTGACCTGTCTTGCTTCCCGCATCAGGGTCCGTAGCGTTTCATCTGATTCAAATGACAAAAATGATGCACACAGCTACAGTTATACAGAGTAACGAAATAGTGCCATAGCATTTCTTTTAACCTGTTCAGGACTGATTGAATTTGCTCTAACATGTATTCTCCATAGAACCATGCCCGAGTGTTTTCGGGACCAGTCCTAAACGGGTTAAATGAAAATGAGCAAAGATGAAAACTGGGCTTTCCCTGGGATTTGAACCCGAGACCGACGAATGGCTAGACCGGTGCTCTACAAAATGAGCTGGAAAGCTGGAAAGCTCCTTTAATGCAGGATGTTCCCATGAAACCTTTTACATTGCTTGTATGTTCAGAAGCTTTATAAACCTGTCACTTACCCAAGGATAATTAAATCAAATTTTGTAAGGTTCGATTCCCGGCAAAGCCTATTTTTCTTGGCTTATTTCCATTTATTCAATATGTTTCCGGTAATTTTCCTTTATATTTCAATTGATTAATAAAAAGCTGCAACACTTTGCGTGATCCCTCACACTTTCCTAACATAAGTTGATTTAATTATCCTTGGGTTAGTGTTGGGTGTATATAGCTTCTGACCATACAATGAAAAGAGTTTCAGGGGAACACCAACATTTTCCTAATGTATTTCTTTGTTTTAGGAATTTCTTTATATGTACTTCTATGTTTTTTTAAACTTATGTATTTTATTGTTTTTTTCAATGGAATCAATTATTGACCACTGTCCAACCACTTTTAGTCCGAAATGAAATAATTGCAGTGGTTAGAATGAAAATAATGAATGTTTTATGAATTCCATAGGATTTGTACACAAATCACGAAATGTAGCGATTTCAAGGCTGGAGATTTACGTGTGTTTTGAATGGTCACACAATAACAATGCATTTTGCAACATTTCAATCTTGACTTGGCACCATATTTAGGTGGAATGCACATTCCATAATTACATAATCATTACAAATGGGGTATCAATGTAAAGAGGAATAAACAGGCTTTTTAATGATACAAAATTTATTTAATCTAATACAGGGACAAGAGAGATATTCCAAGTTTGAATTGCAGAACTTTGTGTAAGAGGTTTATGTTCACATTTTTAACATTATGCATGGCGTGATTCTCCCATTAGCTTGTGTTCCACCATCGTGGTGATCAATTTTATCATTTTTGTTTCCGTATCGACCACATTCTTGCGGTTAATTCTCTCTACTCTCTGCTAATCCTCTGCTGAGATATCAGCGCCCATGGGCAAGAGATAAGAAGTGCCAACCCTGATAAAATGTACTGGATGCAAGCTTGAGTGCTCAAAAATCACTACCGCTCCTCAGCCCTCCAGGAGAGGTATTCAGCTAGCGATAGAATTACCTAATGGTTTGCTATATATATTCACATATATATTCACAGATTGAAGGTGTTTTTCGAGTTTGTTTTAAAATGTTTAGAGACAACGTTAATAAACGTTAAGTAAAGGAAACAAAATAACTATTTTTTATCAACTTGTCCACTCAAACAAACAAACATACCACTGTGTTCATCCGGATTGTTTGGCCTCTGTAGAGCAATGTCCCTGATCAGATTGGGTATTTCTGACCGGTTGATGGTTCCAACTGCTTCTTTTAGACGGCTGCTTTGAGAAACAAACAATCATAGGAGAAGTGAATATTAAATTTGGGTCAGTGATATATCTTGAACAAAAAGAAAATCATAAAAATAGAACATGGTACGGCAAGAATGGTAGCTAGAGCATGTTATCAAATCATGGGATCCTGTGTTAGTTACCAGTGTATGCTAATTTGATATGTTTGAAGAAAAAGTCATACCTTTTCTTAAAAACTTACAATTGCAATTATCAGTAAAGGAGATATCAGACAAGTTAACCCAGGATTTGACACTGAGTATAATAACATGATTAAATAACACAGGTCTTTCATGAGTTAACCCATTGTTTATGGGAACCTGTGGCCATATTCATAAAAGCCCGATAGCCTATCTGTCAGCTAGGCCTTATCTCCTTGCCAAAATGCCAGTTTGGACGATAACTAGCGGGGAACTCACAAAACTCGCTTGGGTGATCACCTTTGTTTTCACAAACCAGTGCACAACACACACGTGCATGGATATGTCTTTAGTATTGTGTGTAGATTTTGCACGCTGTCTATGCCCTTACCAATAAACGAGCGTCTAAGCCCTGTAATACAATAGCCATTTAAAATCTTCATAGCGGGTTGCTAAATCGTAATTCAAGAAGCACTGCTAACCATACCGATAACAACTCGGATGATCTAATTTATTCATCGTGGCTGTCATGGTAACATTCCATCTGTTGCAAGTTTGTTTGACATCGCATAAAAGCGCAGTTTACTCGAACGTGTGAATGAATGAATTGTTCCTTATTGTTCCAATCAGAAAGGCGTCTTATTGAGTTTGTTATGTGTTCTACAACGTGATACAGTAAGGTGGCGGGGGGCGGGGTAGTAGAACATAATTGTCTTATTTGGGGTAAATGTTGCATTCCTAAATGTAAGGGCGTTACTGTAGATATGAGCGTGAGTAGGAATGATGTTTTTTTTCGGGGCGGGGGGGGGGGGGGGGGGGAGGGGGGGAGGGATCACGCGTTATCACATGTTTTCATAGCCACACCAATGAAGTAAAACTAAATACATCTCCCTCCTCATTACGATCAAGCTCCGCCACGCTTATAATATGATAGCATGACAAGGGAAACTATTCAATTGCAGTGAAAACAGAAACGAAATTGCATTAAATAGTATTATAGATAGATTCATCAAAACAGAATTGAAATCACATAAAATCAATCCGAACTGCAAAAGTAAGCTAATATGTCACAAAAAGGACAAATAAAGGCAAATTACTCTCCAGATAAAAGCATGTAATTTAAGCTGATAAAAGATGTTATTGCTGAAGTACAAGGATGCTAGGACAAACACTGAAAAGTATGTTACTTGGGGAACTATTTTGAACTAACATCACGCTATCATAAACAAAATCTCTAATATCCCTTATTCGAATATTCTCCTTGCCATGTTCACGATCGCGCCACACGAATATACACACAAAAACCGGACAGATTGTTACTTGCTAGCAATTTAGAGGTACATCAGAGTACCTCTAAATTTTTGGTCCAGTGTTGCTAAAATTTGTCCTATCTGGCTTTGGTGAATAAGAAAAAATTAGCTGGGTATTAGGTCGTCATTCAACTTCACGCCTTTGTTGTAAGTCCAACAAAGCTCTATTCAGAACGTCCCGCATAAATAGATTTCAATGCATTTAGTCGGCACCGCAGATCTATTGTTGTAATTGTTCGCATTTCGACTAAAAATGTCGTGGAATACCAAATGCTTGTGGAAATTAGACAGATGGGTTGTCATGTTAGGCCAGGCCTTGACTACGATAGCGAATTTTGCCTATCGGCCTTTTGTGAATACCAGTTAAGCCTAGCGGACATCGAAATCGTAATTTGATCAACCAACTAGCTTATCGGGGTTTTATGAATATGGCCACTGGTGGGCTATGTACAAAGTCTATAGAAATTTCAGAAACTCCAATAAAACTACTGTCATCAGTAGTACAATACAGGGCAAATATGACATTCTGTGTACGTATTCCTTTTTTTCTCCTCACTGGATCATTTTGGGCAAGTAATAAAGATGTAAATTCCCCTTTTTTAGCTACAGCTCTGACTCTTGGGGGAAAACAAAACTTGAATATAAAATGATTGAAACAATACTTTACCTATTTGGTTTGGACATTGGGATGATCTCGACTGTACTGGCTACATGTCTTCTAGCATCCAGGACTGCTTCAGGAAAGTCCGTAAAGGAGAAATCTTTCTCTCTGTGCAGAATGATCTCTATGGTGGTCGCCTGATTCTCCTCTTCTTGTCTGCCTCTGTTTCTGCGGGATCCCTTTGGTTCAATAATTCTCTCCACCAGGCAATGGGCAACGAACGTCTGCTTTTTCCAGTCATCTGCGTTGAAAGGGCCGACACCACGCTCTTCCTTCCGCTTGTTGTACTCCATGATGCGCAGCCGGGATTTTGTGCTAACGTCAAGATCCCTCATCTGGACACACACGTAACTAAATTCGTGTGTGCGAATGTGCTTGTCTTTGCAAAGTTTCTTGCTGATTTCAAACTGGCCAGTGATTTTCCCTCCCTCTTTATTCCACACAATAGCTACGTTCTCAAGAACCAATGTGTCATCTTCAGCGACAGCACTGTGAGCACAGAACATCGAGACTATTGGCTCCCATTTTTCCTGATAGCGTGTAATGGTCCTCTCCCGGCCGGGAACTTCGGTGGCGATGCGTGAGAAGCACTCGATGGGATGTGACCGGTGCTCCATGCAGGCATTCAGGTGTGGGGTCAGATTGAAGAGCTGTATCTCTGGAGCAAGCAAGCCCCTGTTGAGTCTCGATGTCAATTGAACCCTGCAGGGATCTCCAAGCTTGAAGGTCCTTGTGTAGGAAATGAAGCCTAATTGCCTCTGGTCCGGTGACAATCTCAATGCTCTGTTTTCCCTGAATGGGTTCTCATTGTAGCGACCATTTAAAGCAGCTGTCTGTAAAGCCCTGGTTACATCCTCACAGTCTTCTTCACTCAAGGCCTTGATGATGTCTCCTTCCTTGATTGCCTCAAGGATCTGTTGCCATAAGACTTCATCAATGTTGAAGGACTGATGCGGGTATGATTGCCCTTCTGCTGGTGATCGTGCCACCTGGTTTTTCATGTTGTTGAAGATACGACTCTTCCATGACATCTTGACGCAACCGACCTCAGCATCTGGTCTGTCCGATGGTTTCAACAAACTGAACCCTACATTTCTCTGCCTGCCTGAAACGTAGCTGCGGTAAGGAAACTGCAGACGCATGGTCGTCTCTCTGAAAGCCTCTACAAAAGTTGTCAGCTGCAGCGGTGCCTTCTGGAGCTTGAGAGCCAGCTTCAATGCCAAAGCCTCTTCACTGAAGTGCTTACTACGAGCCTTCTGATTATTGCAGTGATGGGTGATACTCGCCATTTCACCTGGGCTGTAGGGGCATTCATATCCTTCTATTGATGCGATGAGCATCCTGTGCACTACCAGATCTATGTACCTTCTGATCGGAGATGTGAAGTGGACATACGCTGGCAGCTTCAAGGAATAGTGTTTCCTCTTCTCTGGCTCTGACTGACTAGTCGAGTCAACATATTCTGCTCGTTCCATGATTCGATATAAATCTGAGAGGGCAACAGCCTGCCTGGGATGGTTGCCATCTTGGACAAGGAGATTGACGAGTTCTTCTTTGTCAGCTCGTGAGAGATTTTCTTTCTCGATCAGAGACTTGACATTCTGCCAAACTTCATTGACTACCATCATGTGCCTGTCTTCAGAGCCTTCTTCTTCAGGTTCCTTTACGTGTTTATCAACACTGTCCAATGCTGAGAGACGAATGCTGTTTGTCGCAACTTTGCGATGACGTGTGTTCCAATCCTCGACTTCCTCTTGCAGTGGTTCTAGTTGTCGGCGCAATGGTGTACATTCAGGAAACCTATTCAGAAGATGTTCGGCAACAGCAGTGTTGGTCAAGATCATGAACTCTTCTATCAAGCTGTGAGCACGGGGATTGCAGACTGCTCCTCCGTCGTCATGGTTGGCATTGTAGACTATCCCTCCATCCTCTAGCCGGCAAGCTCGACGGCAGTGTGCAAGCCGGTGCAATTCTCTGATTGGCTGTGTCACATTCTCATACCCTGGAAGGTCACTTGTGATGAGGTGCTCTGCTTCCTCGTATGTCATTCTCTTGACTGACCGAATCACTGACCTCTCAAAGACTGGCTCCTTGACCTCCTTTCCCTCTTCATCGAGAATAAAGGTGACAGAAACAGCTAGTCGATCTTGATCTGGGAGAAGGCTGCAAAGCTGTGAGCTCAGTCGCTCTGGCAACATGTGGAATGGTTGATCAGGAGTAGGAAATGGGTGGTAGAAAGAAGTGCCTCTCTTCCGAGCATCTTTATCCAAGAGGCTGTCCTTTGCCACAAAGTAGGACACATCAGCAATGTGAACACTGACCTGGTAACGTTTCCCTGGCAAAACTTCCAGGCTAATGGCATCATCAAGATCTTGGGAATCTGGTGGGTCGATGGTAAAAATGATCTTATTTCTGAAGTTTTTCCGTGAGGAGACCTCGTCTTGTGGGTTTCTCCATTCAGCTGGGTAGTCTTGCTGTACTTTGTTTAATACAGACCTTTTATGGTCTTTAATTTCATAGACACGTCTCAAGACCCGAAGTCCAGATTCACAGCTTTTCCCTGAATCAAGTTCCTCTGTAGCCACTCCGAGAGGATATGGTGTATCTTCAGCCCAATAAAGATACCTCACGATGAACAACTTTTGATTTCTTTCCTGACGTCCAACCGTCACAAATTTATCTGATCTGCATGCTTTCTTCAACCTCTTATCAACACTGTGCAGAGTTACAATTGTATCATTGTTTTGTGCATTCATATTTTTCTGTCTCCCAAGAATGCACATCTTTGGGCATGTCTTGTCAAGAGGTACCATGACACTGTTATTATGTGGATCTAGGTAGCACACAAACTCTCGAAACATCATGTTAGCATTGTGTTCCACGATGCCAAGCACAGTTCCATAGATTTTCATTTCATCATCAGTTTCCACATCCTCTCGATCTTCATCCACTTCACGTATCTCCACCACAACCTTGTCACTATCCAGTGCCTGACCTCTTCGCTTCATGTTGGTAATGATAATCTCCTCGCCTGACTGCCTATTTTCAGGAATGCAATATGTCCTGCCTTTTATATCCTGGCGAAAGGTGCAGAGTTTGTACTTCCCTGGGTTCTGAACGGTCTTCCTGAGAAGGTTGTTGATCTTTTCCACTGAACCATAAGGCATAGTATCTGAAGCACCATGCTCATTGTCATCATCTTCAGAGTCGTAGGCTTCATCAGGTAGCTGTCTAGGAGCAGTCCTGCTCTGGCTTCTTGGGAGAAGGGCAATGTGTTCTTCCCTCTCAACCATGACTAAGTTCTGAAGTATTCCATCATTTGTGAAATCAACTGCTGGTTGAGACATCCCACCATCTTCTGCAGGGATAGATTCTTGATGGTGAGACCTCCTGTTCTCTTCTGCCATGTCCTCGTTCATCTGTTCTCTCAAGTCTCTAAGCCACTCCTCTTGGTTAAGGATGTCCTCATCCTCGTCATCAGACTCTGTTGGGTTGCCACTGCAAAGGAGTGGATACTCAGACCTGTCAGGATTTCTACCCTGTCTCGTTGAGGACTGAGAGCAGCCCGGTACTTCAACTGCCCTTCCTATACTTAGTGAAGCATTTCTAGAATCAGCTCCCACCTTGCGTCTTACCGCACTTCCCTTAGAGGACACAGTCTTTGGAGTGAAGACTCTTGCATCCGGGTTCAGGATGCGCTTGGCAGCAATTATCTCCCTCCTGATCTGCTCCATGGTGAGTTGCTCTGGCAACATGCTTCCATTCCCCTCGCATATCTTCACGAACCTCTCCCACGTCTTCTGGCAATCCCCAACGGAGCAGAGAGCCACCGGGTCGCCCACCACCACGATGAGGGACTTGGCTCGTGTGAAAGCCGTGTTGAGCAGCTTCTGATCCGAGAGGAAACCGTACGAGTACCTACTGTTGTTTGTGGTCCTCCCGGCCTGATCTGGGAGCGCAGTGATGTCCACCATGTTCAGTGTGGAGCGTGTCCTTACGGTACTTAGAAACACAGCACGGAACTGCCTCCCTGAAAATAGGGAAGGAGAGAAATAGAGAAATGTACGTTTTACTCATTAAAAGTTTTCATGTTACTGAAAGATGTACACCTGCTGACACATGCTTAATGTTCACTTTCAGCAAATGTTTGTTGTGAAATACATGTACATGATCGATACATCATATGACCAGTTTTAAGTCGAAGCATGGTTGCTCTCTTGTAATTTAATCTCCCTGGACAGTATACATGTCCATTAGTACAATCTAGATTATAAAGTACATAAGCTGCTACACTTAGGGCCTTACATACCTTGAATATTCTGCACAGTTTGTACCGTGACATCAGGCAGGTGTTTCTCTTGAAGCTTCTTCCTGATCAAATCAATCTGCAAATCAAAATTCAGAGACATATTTCTCTACTACTGAATGTACATGTATTTATACATATTCATATCACAGATAGTTTGCTTTCAAAATATATAAATATAATAAATTGATCACATGGTGGACACTGATGTTAACTGAAGTTTACATGATCAATAGACTCCTGGAAAGGTCTGAAAAACCTACTCTTCTTAGGTTTAAAAGTTAAAATATTTATAAATTCTTCCTATTTGCACAAGGTATATTTGTCAACATAATAATTTTGATATGAATAAAGACTCCGAATAGCGATGGGAAGCAAAACGGTTTTGAGGGAACAGCTTGCTTGACTACAAACATCGAAAGTCATAATTTTGTTATTCAGCCATTTTTCCCCCCACAACAAAATTAAACACCAATCGTAATTACAATCACACTTGATCCTTACACACTTGCTTGCCAATCTTATTGCCAAATTTATATAAATAACCTCATTATAATAATGTCCTTGGGACCATGAGAATAACCTTGTTATATCAGGTTAAATAGTAAACAGAGATCTCTTTATAATGAGGTTCCACTGTACATCCTTCTTAGATAGTCAAAAATAAGAAAAACTAGATGGATCTTCGACTGCGCGCAGTCGAAAATTATGCCTCTGCTATCACGCGATTTTAATATACAGCCTAAATTGATATGCACTGAATTAATAATAAATGTTTTATATTTTACATATATTTTGAGTCCTGTGACCTTGACCATATGACCCCAACCGTTGATGGCTACATGTACATTGGCTCCCTAAGAAACATTCAGGTACCAATTTGATTGAAATCTGACATTTAGTTCTTGAGATTTTGCCATTACAAGTAATTTTCACATGTATATTGAGTCCTGTGACCTTGACCTTTGACCTCATTACCCCACCAAATCTAATCAGATCATTGCCACCCCAATATGCACACTCATACCAAGTTTAAAATTGATCCGTCAACCAGTTCTTGAGATATCAAGAGAACGAGACATTTTTGCAAATTGAGCCCTGAGACCTTGACCTTTGACCTCTTGAACCCCAAAATCTAATCAGATCATTGCCATCCGAATATGTACACTCATACCAAATTTTAAATTGATTCGTCAATTTGTTCTTGAGATATCACGAGAACGAAGCATTTTTGCATATATATATTGAGTCCTGTGACCTTGATCTTTGACCTCATGACCCCTAAAATCTAATCAGATCATTGTCACCCCAATATGTACACTCATACCAAGTTTGAAATTGATCCGTCAACCGGTTCTTGAGATATCGCGAGAACGAGGCATTTTTGCATATATATTGAATCCTGTGACCTTGACCTTTGACCTCATGACCCCTTAAATCTAATAAGATCATTGTCACCCCAATATGTACACTCATACCAAGTTTGAAATTGATTCGTCAACCGGTTCTTGAGATATCGCGAGAACGAAAACGGGACGTACGGACGGACGGACAACCCGAAAACATAATGCCCCCGGCCACTTCGTTGGCGGAGGCATAAAAAGTACCTGAACTTTGGTTGGAGACAAGACAACCTCACTCATATTACACCAACGTTACAGAATAAAACAAATAGATTATAGTAATATCACTGTGTTCATCAAGAATTAATATAATGACGAAATTTCATCCAACGATATGGACGAAGGACATGTGGCAGACACAGGAAAAAGGGGGAAAACAATTACCTGCACTCTGTAAGAAGACAACACAACAACCTCGCTCATCTTGCACCGCCCCCAGTTCTCTGGCCACGCCTCTTTTAGCGCCAGGACCTTCTGAGCGATCTCTTCGGCCTCCTTCTCATTCACGTACGACGTTCCCTTGGACCGGTCCTCGCCTTTAACTGACACAAAGTTGAGCGGGTAGAGATTGGGATGCTCCTGGCCAGAGCACTGCGAGAGGAACTTGGTGCCATAGTAGATCTTGAGGAAGTCTAGGATCGGCTGACAGCTCCGGTAGTTCAGGTGCAAGCGGACGCTGGATCCGCAGGCATTCTGCTTGTCGTACTTGTAGAGTCGACGAAGCACTGACATGTCAAACTTTGCCTTGATGGCTCTCTTTGAGTAAACCTGCCATGCAAAGCCAAAACGGGAGACAAAATATACCGTGTTACCAAAAAGAAGGGACGTTTACAAACTTTCGACAAGAAAACATGCAGCAAAGCAGGAGTGACACAACAAGCTGGCATTGGTGGCTCATCTTTAAAAGTACCCCTGCAAGTATTGAACAATAAATAATAACAAGGTGATCGCTAGATTAAGTCACGCCCACCTATAGCATTTTTTGGGGGGGTTTTGTATTTTTAGTTGACCTCTGACCAAGTCAAGTGACCTTTGCTCACACTTCGACATGAAGACCCCACCCCCCCCCCCCCCCCATGCATCAATTTACCAAGTTTGCTTTTTCCAAATGGATGATCTGCAAATTATTAGCTATAAAGGAGCTTGCAAGTATGTTTTAACCCTGCGACCTTTGTCCTGTGACATCACAAGCCCCCATCCCCCCTCCATTCTAATAATTTCATTAGCTCCTCGAGCTACATGTTCATACAGGTACCAAGTTTGATGGTCATACATATAGTTCTTGATGAATCAGAATTCTGTGCTATTTGGGGATATATTTAATAGTTCTGTCACCTTTGACCTTTGAACTCATGACCACAAAATATACTAATCGATTGCTTGATGATAATCCGTCAATCGGTTCTTGAGCATTAAAATTCCAGGGCTCTAACAAGTGAGTTATTATAGCTCTGCACTTATGATTTGTAGGCTATTGAAGTTTACATTATATGCATGTAGACCATTTACCGTAGGACTAATCTGATTAGGGTCTCCGGCCATGACGATGCAGGTGTCATCCGTTGCTAGGGCCAGCGGGATGATGGTCTCTGTTTCTAGGGCTTGCCCTGCCTCATCAATGACGATGTGTGTGAAGTATCCACGAAGAGTTGGGGTCTTAACCAAATGGATGGCTGTGCTTAGCGTGGCTACAACTAAGTTAGGCCCCAGGCAGCTTGTATGAGCACCTTGTCTATCTTTGCTGCTACGAATCCAAGCTAAGGATAAACAAAACAGCCATCAAGAAACTGAGTATATGTCTGTTGGTTATTAGTGACGACATGCACACATGCATGCTCCTGTACGTGATAACCTGCCAAGGTGATTGTACAGTATTGAACAGATACAGATATTCACAGATATGATTCTACAAGAGACTGTTAACAAAAATTTAAGTCCTTCCCGTGCCAATTTTGGCACATAAGGCAGCGCCTATTTCCGATTCATTAGCCCTAGGCCACAAATCTACTAAATGTAGTAAAAGGTACAAAAGGGGGCCAGTCCTCTGGTAACTCGAATGATTTCCCTTCTCCATTCTATAAATGCTGAGCACCTGGCTATAAGGTAGAAGGTACCATTTTTAAAGTCTTCAGTATGACCCGGTCTGGGTTCGAACCCAGGACCTCCCAGGACCTCCCAGGACACTCTAACCACTGAGCCACCATGCTTGGGCACAACACTATTAAAATGGAGATCTGAACAGGAGACAAGAGCAAGCTGTTCGCTGCATCAGCTCTTGGACTGAGGATGGAGAACAAAGAGAGTTATGCAGCCAAAGAAAAGTAGGAGAAGGAGCATCACACACTTTGGGTATGGTTGTTCATTGAATCATACTGCTATTGTTACATAGTCGTGAGCATACTACAGTTTTTGCACCAATCCGTTTCTGGTTTTATCGGTTTTTTGCAACAAAATGCAACAAAAATTTTAATTTTAGAGGCTTTTTGACTCTCAGTAACAGAATCTGTAGAACATTTCTGGTTAAAGTAATTTTTGATATTTCTACCTTTCAGTTCCTGCTGTTTCGGCAGACGAAAGCCACCATTGGCATTCATTAGACAGTATTTGCGGATGTCCTCATGAGTTTTCCCTCTGCGATAAGGAGAGTAGATCCTTAGCATTTTCACTACGGACTCCGGCCTTGCCTCACAGAATGCATGCAGATACTCAAGGATGTATAGGTCAGCAGCGCTAGAGAGGTTCGCATTCACAAATATCCCATTATTTTAATAATGATAATAACAAAAGCAGACGATTCATTGCATGTCTTTTTTAGAATTGCACATGTATGTCATATTGTCACACTTCTGGCTCAACTGATAAGGTTTAGCATCAAAACCCCTTGAAAGCATACTAACAATAAATACACGGGACCGGGGCACATCAAACTAATAATGTTAATCACCTGAGTTATAGGCATTCAATACTCCAGTATTATGAGAGCAACTATTTAAGTACGCAGATGAAATTTGTTGCTGGAGGACAAACAACATTAAAGTGATATATTTTTTAATATTTTTTTCCCAAAAGAGATATTTGAGACTTCAATCACATACCAATATCATTGGAAGATTTCTTGAGAATGATATGTGAGATCTTCATAGAAAAGGAATGATGTTTACCTGGTGAAAAAAGAGTAAATCGATGTCTGATTTTATCCCAATCATTCGGGATCCAAATTTGGATACTATGGAGGATTTAGTCTCTTAATTCTGATACTCTTGACTACGGCCGAAAGCGTTTAAATCTTAAAGGAGAATTCCGGACGAGTTTAAACAAAATACAGTATATTGGAAATAAATCTAGGGATGTGCTTGAATATTTTCAGGATTTGACTCTCTTTGGTTGATTTCTAAGAGATTTTCCTAATGTCATTAACTCTGAGGAAATAATTACATTTATTGCACACAATCATGAGACCATTATGTAGCACCCTCACTTTGCTCAATTTCTTGAGTAGGCTTGAATCCGGTGCAACTGCATTGTGATCACTGCATGTGTCATTCATAATAGCCGGTCATGCAGAGCCAGCAAATTCAATAACCACGTTTACAGGACTTTGTGTCTATTCAAATTCCAATGAAAGCCAAACGTTTTACAATTTCGGGCAGGCAAGTATTTTCAAACGGTTCAACAATGTAGTATGCTCAAAGGCACGGTTGAATGGCGCATCGTGGACTAAACTATTCATGATCGAGCATTGTATGGTCCGATCAAAAGAACACATTCGCTGCAGTGTAAAAACATAGATAGGCGCATAGTGAGGGTCGCACGTCACAAATTGGTGCATTGTGGGATAGAACAAGCTCGCTCGCGAATTTGTGTCATTAGAATTTCAAAGCCAATTATAAGAACCCACAATCATACTTTTTTCATACAAAATTGTGTTTATTGACCTAGAATATCTGTCTTTCAATCATTAGAAGCTTGAACTCGAGTGGAAGTCCACTTTAAATACAGTATCTCCATGATAAGAGAGACATTTGAAAAACTGAAATCCATTTCAATCGTCTCTTACCATAAGCCAAACAATAAGGTACTAGAGAAGTGTGAAAGCTCCTAGTGAATTTTCACAAAGTTAATATATCACTTTTGGCACAGCTTCCTCTGTCAAGGGAGCCCTGGCTTCACTCCCGTTTTGCCCCGTTTTGGTAGTCCCAGGCTATCCCAGGACAAAATTCCAGTTGAAATTCTAATTGGTGCCCATTGAATTCAATGGGTACCAATTGAAACCAATGGGTACCCATTGAATTAAATTGGTACCCATTGAAATTCTAATTGGTACCAATTGAAACTGAATTCAATTGGTACCCATTGGCATTGGTTTCAATGGGTATTTGTTTCATTTTCCATATACTCTTCGATTACCAATTGATTTCATTGGTAATTTTCAATGGGTAATTTTCAATTGGTACCAATTGATTTCAATTGGTAAAATTGTTAATATAGTCAATGGGAATTTCACCATGGGATGCCAAGTTACTGTACCTGTTGGAATGGGTGCAGATCAAGATCCTGGCATCTGTGTTGCTGATGAGTGTTTGTTGCACTGCCTTGGCCAGAGTGTGTGTCTTCCCAGTCCCAAACGGCCCTAGAATCAAAGTAGGGCCTCTTTTCCGATTAGATATCCCCACAGCTCTCCCTTCCTGTTTCTTAGCTGCACATCCTACTCCTCCTCCTCCTCCTCCTTCTCCTCCTCTACGTTCTCCATCCTCTGTCCAAGAGCTGATGCAGCGAACAGCTTGCTCTTGCCTTCTGTTCAGATCCTCAGGACATTCATTGTCAGCAACATCAGGAAACCTTCCGAGGAAAGACAAGATTAACACATCTTTCAATCAATTTATAGAACTAGTGGCCAAGCGCGCATAGGAACCTTTATACAGTAATCGCTTACACTCGGAGTCATTTCAACATGCATGATTGACTCATCAAACAGTATTCCCGTGATCAGGATTTAGAGTGCAAGGCCACATACATTAGAGATATGTACATGCAATAGAGATTTTGTAATATTTTCATATGTTTCGATCTGCATGCATAATCATCTATTCGCTTGGTACAACAAAGCATTCTTTCTTCTAGTACTGTGCACTTTCAATTGATATGTATCTTTTGTTGTTGTTGTTAGGAATGCCTGCAAAGCTCAGATAGCCTGACAAAAGGGTCACCCCATGTGTAAATGGTAAGATGGTATAGTATACATCAATTGTCTTTTAAATTATTACATGAAAAACCTAATCTTAAATTACCCTCCCCCTCGCTAACACCCAACCTTCCCGTAGTGACAATGTATTAATCAATGTTTTTATTCTTCTTGAGTTTTCCCTGTTTGCGAATGTAATTGCTATGTCCTGCAAGCTCTGGAAACATAATTTGTTTGGTAACCGGTGGCAATCGATTGCTATAACACTATGTCATATTTTCATGCAGGGATGGCATTCTATAAGGAACAGCTGATCTAAAGATCAACTTTTTCTGCAAGTGGGTCTGAAAGTTGATCTTAATATCAAATTCCAGAGTTTAGATCAACTCAAAGAACAGATCTTAGCATATACAAATTTATGTAAATTACCTTTCCTAGATAACAGCATTTACGGAACAGGTCTTATCAATGAGCACTTCTTACATTTATGACTGCCCCTACCCCATCTTAGGCATTAAAGAATACATGCAGCTATATCTACAAATTACTAGCATGAAAGACGAGATAACGCACACTGAGAGTGCACAGAGAGACAATCAACATCAAGCAGCCGAAGCCAAAAAGACTCTCACCTGTTTTCCTGGTCCCCTAATTGTGGCAGTACAACGTCCATGCAAGTCAAGTTGTCCAGGGCATGGTGCATGTAGAGAAAGTGCTCCCGACTGACACAAAACTGGACCGTCGCCCGCACCTTGGCTGATGCCTCAGGACCCTTGCCAAGTTGTGCCTTTAGACCAATATCCCGGACACACCTTGGACTGAGCGTCACTGCAACCATCTCCCTCTGGAAACCGCTGCTCCTACCCTCCTGCAGCACCCTGGCCATGTAAGCTTTGTCTGGACAGTCCGCAAACTTAATCAGGATGCTCTGGACACTGCTGAGGACTATCTGAGAGGCCTCGAGGTCAACATGGATTGGTAGGTCAAGCGGGATCTTGCCATAAAGATTACCTCCCTTGGCTAACAGCATTGAGCTTGAGGTCGAGGCATCATGCTTGAGGCCATTACAGACCTCCATGTCAATTGAGGCACTGTACCTGTAGAGTCAGATTACAAACAAAATTTGATGGCATTTCTTTGTGACTATACTATTTTGTATTTTATAGTAACTGTAGCTATCCATTTTAATCTGTAAATTCACAGAGGTTGTATGAACCCATTCAGGACCCCATGACACTTGCTCTGTGGTCTTTAGTACCACAAGCAAACAGTCTTCAATGGATTAGTTCTGTCAAAGGTATGTCTTATGGCTAGGTCACAAATGCTATAATTCAGGATAAGGATCCCCAACTATGTCATTTTGGGAGGAAAAAATAAAAAATTTTACTAGGTAGCTGTGGCTATCCTGCGGTCACCATGGAATTTTACCCTGAAGGTGCGACCCATCATAATTTTTTAGCACAGAGTTAAAAAAAATCCCAACACATTGTATAAATTTGATTAGTCTTCAGACTGAAGACACTCCACATCGCAGGGCCATCGCATGGGCCCAGTATGGCCACCAGACCATTTGTCTTAATACTTTACCATTTTGCAACTGAATTTTTCTCCTCTCAAATCATATGGCACTCGATTTACAAAGTAATGGTTTAGAGCATCTTGTGATGTCCGTGTGAGCCCCTTATGATAATTTAGGGGTATCTTTAATTAAAAGGGTTAACAAGGATGTCAGAGAGGACTTGAACGTGTGTTAAATTAGTCATGAATATACAGAACTCCAGAATACTTTATTCATTAAGTAAAAACATTGACAGAAATTTGTGACTAGGTTGTGTCTAACTATAATTGCCATTAATTGGTCATGACTTCAGAATAGGTGCAATTATAACTGACCTTGCGACCCTGTCTCTGCATTCACGTTCCTCTTCATAGAGCATCCGGTGCATGAAGTCCCTGTAGCTGTCTCTGGTTAGACTCAGCACATCTATCCCCTCCTCCGTCTGCTCACCTCTCTGTGTGCTTGGGTCCGGGTATTTCGCAATCAATCTGAAAACATATTCAACACCCAAGACATGTCATGTCAAAAAGATGACACATATGAAAATTACGCCCAAGTTTTACAAATCAATTGTTAGAGTTTTCATATGCAAATATAAATAAAGATTCACTGATTAAAAGAACTGTCAGTCAAATAGAGCCGGCCATTTTGTATTGTGAATACAAATGACAAATAGAGTAATGTATAAACCGTAATTGTCTAGTACCTCAATGGCTAATACATATAACCACTTCCCTCGGTCAGCTGCAACCTCATAATGGTCATTTCGATACCACCTTAATTATAAGTATGACATGGACATTTTACAAGTATTTCAAGAAGTGGGTAAGATTTTGTATATCATTTCTATATCGATGTTACAATTGAACTTCATAATTGAAAACTGTAATGACCTTTTCACCCATGCTGGCTTTTTATCACTTCTGATGATGGTGGTATTTGAATCGTTCCATTGCTCTGCAGTCTGAATGGATTCTTGTGCACAATCCTGAACCTCAGCAACAGAACCAACAAGGACTGAAAGCTTCACAACCAAAACTGGTTTCTCTCCTACAAAAAATAGAGACCAGAGAGGAAAACAATGGACATTTATTTTCAACTTGAAGTACAATCACTGGAGATATTTGATTTGTTCCAGATGTGTAGGACAGCTTGTTAATATTATAACCCATGAGAACATGTACAAATAGCAATTTGGAACATTATTTCAGGTAAGTGTTACTTGCAACTCTGGGCCCTCATTCATAAAACCCCACTAGCTTTTAAAATAGTTTTAATCTAACTTTCTTTTGGATGATACATGTAGCTAAGGGCAACACTAACTTTTGGTTAAATCTGGGTAAGCATTTAATAATTACCTACAGTATACATCTTACATGTACGCGTAGTTGCCAGGTAGAAGGAATATTACCATTATTAAACTTACCGAAGTCAAAGACGAGCCACTGTTGGAAGTGACCGTGCCCAGCGGCACGGAAGTTGACGGTGACGCGGTAATCATCCACATTGTTCTCCTGTCTCAGCAGCAAGCCTGGGCAGGTCTGCGGGAATTGCTCGTTGCTCGGCTCAGACAGAAAGAAACGAGGGCGGTGTTGATCGTACAACAGACCCACTCTCTTCAATGGCTTCTGAAGGATGCAACACAAAACCAAAGAGAACAAAACATTTAATACTGATTCTAAAATAATTATTTCAACAAAAAACGTAGAAACACCTATACAGTAATAGTACAAATAAAAAGAAATATGAAGACGGACTTGGAAACGGTGATCTCTCGATTACAATTCTGGAAGTTGCTGGTTCATCTGCTGACATCTGTTGTTTTTTCCAATTACATATATCAACAAAATACATAAATACATACAAAAAATCTGAAAACAAATAAATAAATCATTAAGAATGTTGATGGATGAAATTAGCATATTCCAATCAATAATTAGTGGTTTATAGACAAACAAATGATGTTCACATAAATTTGCATTATTAATTAATAAAAAAACAAACAAAAAAAAAATAAAAAAATAATGCAGTCTTGTTGACTATGTCACAAGCTATCTGCCTGCCACAGCGCATCAGTTGGCCGAGATATCAAGGGGGTGGACTAACTTTCTATCTCATCTATGACTTTGACAGATAATCCATATGTACATAGGCTTAACGCTTTAACTACCAATATTGCCTATCAGGTTGATGGCATATTGCATAATAAAGAGAAAATTTAATAAACAAACTTACCTCACTGTCCGAGTGCACTGTGATTAACCACTGGATTTCCCCGTCTCCCGGAGGGCTTTCAAGCCTCAGTTCTGGATCTCGGCTGCAGTATGTTTCTATTCCATACACCTCTTCTGTGATCTTGGGATAAACAAAGAAATAATGAGAGGAAATTGATTTGGTTTCAAGCAATGATATAAATTGGTTTCTTAAATCTGTTTAAAACAAATCTTTTTAAAATTTATATTCTTTTAATTAATTTGCCAAACTCTAGCAATTTTGGCAGCCAAAATATATTTCAAATGATTTATTAAAATAAATAAAAAAGTGTTGACCAGGTGAATTCAAATATTTAGCTTCTGGTGGCTTCTTGGGGGGGAAACTCACAATGTTTTGTATGCCAGGTTTCTGTATAAGAAACCACCAGAAGCAAAATAGCTGCATTAAAGTAACCTGATCAGAACTGGTCACACAACTACTCATCAACTGAGCTAATGAAATGTATTTCCATAAATCATCCTTACTACAGCTTTGGGTTCATCTGACTCGGCCCTCTCATATGCCAGTTGATCCAACCAGGAAAAGAGCCTCTCCTCCCGTGCCTTGCGCAGCTTCATGTCGCGGTACTCTGAGCGCCGACGCCACTCAGCAAGTTCCTCCTTGCTGTGAGCAAACGCACACTCGTTCTGTTCCCCGGTCATTCCGGAGAATGCGCACTGGTTTGTGACATGCCTGAAAAAAGATGATTTAAGTAACTTTGTAAGAGAAATTACAAATGTAGGAAGTTATACATCACAAGACATTCAAAAGAATTCCAGATTAGCGCATTAATGTGATTTGTATTCTTCTATTTTAGTTTCACATGTATACTTGCATGCATGTTTCTACCAGTATCTTGTGAATCTGACTTTGATGGAATTATATAAACAAACATTAAATATATCAAAATAACTTTACCCTCTGCAGAGTTCAAACTGGCCGGGGTCGCGGTGGTGCCAGACTATCTCCGAGTCAGACAAGATCTTGGCCTTGTGTTCCAGGGACAGTATGTGGGTCTCGTAGGCCGTTTCAGTCCTGAATGAGAGACCACAGTCGGAGCAGACAAATCGGCTCTCATCTTTCTTGGAGTCCTCTGCCGATCGCTGTTGGGGGACAGTCCTTCTCACTCGACATTGCTCCTGTATCTCAATAACTTGCTCAATGTTGGTCACTGTAGAACACAAGGCACAAGAAACATCTACATTCAGGTTCAGATCTTATCACAAAATCACTTTAGCTGGATGAATGAAAGACATGTATCCTTCAAAATGTTGTCTAACAAAACATTTGTTTCTCATTTCTTTTTAAGAAGCAATTTCCTAAAATTACGTACTTCAGTAATTTACTGTGATGTAAATATGATTCACTCATCATTTGTTGTACATGTTTCCCCCCAGAAAAGCACGTGTAATGAGCTTGATTCTAAACTAATTTCAAGAATAAAATATATTTTAAGCGAATAAAATTCCTCAGCAAGAAAGAACAAATAAATTGTTTGGATTCATATATGTATACAGCAACATATGACCAGCACCACAGACAGTAAAACAAAGGACTGCAGTAATTTGGAATGACATTGTAACATTGGGAATTCCGTGCATTTAAAACAGTCATAACTTTGCTATTTTGCTAAAACATCCACTGATCATTCTTCCTATTAATTTTCTTTTATTGAACAAATTAATCAGCTACAGTTTCCCTGCCAAAGATATCAACGATGTAGGCGCAATTACATGTAAATATTGAATTGATCACTCACATTCATGGTCCCTTTGATAGCTCCACAGGTCCAACTCTTCATTGCAATGCGGAAACATGCACTGACTTCCAAAGAACTCTCCCTTGCATTTGTTTCCAAAATGGCACAGCATCAGCTTGACGTCCGGTCGACGATGACGGGATTTCACCCTCAACCACTGCTTGCCATCTGAAGAAAGTACCACTGCTATGATGTGCACCCCCCATGTGTGTCTAGATCGCCCCGTGCAGTACGACGGCTTCTTGGGATCGCGTTCCTGAACCTCAGAATGATTGATGCTGAAGCAGCGTTCACAAACCATCTAGAGAATCAGATGTGCCTCTTTCATTATTATATAGTAACAATATTTAGTTTTTGAAAATTTAGTTTTTAAATAATAATAATCTCTATGTGCAATGTTTAAAAGATACCAATACCCAAAAGTGCAGAAAGAAAACAAAAATAATGGATGAACAGACAGGAAATTCCCAAAACATAATGCATCCAGTATACAAAAAATGCAATGTAAATGATCACCTTGAGGATGTGTTTGAAGGGTTCATGTAGGTGTTGAGGCGAAGATATCCCTGCATCCATAAACTGATCTGTTCTCTTTCCCTTTGCAGCAGTTGACCAGGCATGATGGCTGTGCGATACATGAAGCTTAGCAGGTGCTCCTTTTGGGCAGTCAGCAGATGGTCGGGAGGAAGTCAAGGGTTGGTTGGAAGGTTGTCTGGTCATCAGCTCCTTACAGTACGCCAACAGGTCCGCTCTCTTCATATTCTGCTTTGCTTCCAGACACCAGAGATCCTTCTCTATGTCACTGTGGGCAAACAGGCAGGAGTCTCCTCTATCGCAGCCGCGAGGCTTCCAAAGATGCCAGCACAGACTGATCGGCATGAAGGGCCTCTCTCGAATCTTGGTGTAGCATTCACCTGGCCTGTAATGAACTAGGCACTCATTGCCAAGCATTGGGTGATAATCCATTGAGGAGCAGACACTACGTTTGGACTTCTTTGCGGGGCTGATCTTCTGGGGCCGACCACTGAAACACTTCTTACAGAGGACGAGGAACTCTCCTCGACTGGCATAAGACAATTGCCGGACAGCCTTCATCTTTGCCTCCTCCCCTGGAGACCTCTTCCTAGCTGACGCTTCATGTGAGGATTGGCTCACTGGTGACAGGGACTTCCTGGTGTCTGCAGGAGCAGCCCTTGCAGACTTCTGATCTCTTCGTCCTTGGGTTGGCTGCTTCGGACGTGTGTCATTCTGACCTCTCTTTGACAAGTTTGACGATGCTGATGATGTCTGCCTTGTTGATGTCGATGGGCCAACAGCCCCTTGCGGAGGAGGGTTGGCGGTCAGTTGAGCCATGGCACTATCATTGCCACATGCTCCTCTGGGTTGCTCTCCACGTCGTCTATACTTCTTTTTTTTCTTCTAGTGAAAGAACAACATTTTGTATTGCTTTAAAATACTGCAAATCAATTAACTTGAAAATGACCATATTTCTTTTAAATGCCTTTTAGTATGTCCATGAGTTTGCATTGTATTTGTGCAGTAATAGAATGTCTCGCATTGGGGTAACCAACTATGCCATGCTACAATACGCAGCATTATCACTGAAAAGTGCATCAAAACACATTTTACAATCATTATAACTAAACCAGATATTAATGTTATTATAAAACCTGTACATTTCTTCTCTAGATAGATCTATACATTTATGTAAAGTAGTGTTATGCAAATTAGGATGTGCTAGACATACCTGTGACTTATTCCCATTAGATGTCTGTTTGGTAGCTGCACGTAGGTGTTGAGGAGGAATCCAGGACTCATCCAGCTCATTGCTATCCTCCTCTTGCTGTACCGGCCCAATGATGTCATCCAGTGTCTCTACCAATGCCCTCAGACCACCATCCATGTATCTCGTCAACAGCTCCTACAGAAAAAAAGAGAATCAAAACATATAGTATGTACGTTAAAACAACAGTTTAAAGGGATAGTTGAGTTTTGGTAGAGAGGGCGCTAGACTACTTATTTTTGTTGTGAGGTAATGAAAAACTGAGTGTAAAATTTGAAAGAGCATAATATTTAAATAATAAAATCATCTTTGTTTGATCAAAATCGGTTCAGAGACGGCTGAAATATCCATAAATATAACAATTTGTAATAAACCCGGGGCCCCGGGTTTATTAGAGAATTTTGAACCAGCCGTTAAAAAATTTTAAAAAATGCTTCCTCTTTTCAAAAAGTTACAAAATAGGTATTTAAATAGTTGTTGGTTATTTCTCTATCTAATCACTATTTCAACAAAGCATCACATGCACAATATTTAATTCAAAATGGTTGAAACCGATGAGTGTTTAGAGAGCGCCCTCTTACGTTTTAACGGCTCTTTTTGAATGATAACATGATCTTTACTACGTCATTTGTAATTTGTTGTTCCTTTCTAGTTATAAACATTAGTTTGTAATGTAATGATGCAGGTTTTGGTTACTAAAATTCAGTTTCACCAAAACTGTTCTCTCCTTACCAGAACTCAACTATCCCTTTAAACAACACAAATCTATATTATTGAGAAAAACAAAATCTCAATTGTGTCAGCGAGGGATTTACATGTACATGTACTTGTATAATACCAAATCTGTGATCTGCAGCAAAATCAAAACAAAGGGACTTTCGGGATATACTGATGTGTTTATTTTTGTAAACATAATATACTTGGAAGTATTTTTAACTTGTGACCATTTGTTATGTTGTTGCCTTAGATAAATTCATATGGAAATAGTATTCAACGGGGGGTAATAATTTGAAAAAAAACAAGGGATTTATTTTTGAAAAAACAAAGAAATATATAATATTAATAATAATAATAATAGAGATTTATATAGCGCATATAGCAAAAAGCTTAAAGATATTCACATAAAATTTTAAAAATTAACGAAACTAAATGTTAGGGTATATAAATATACACATGTATATAAACAAAGAATTAACGATCACAAAAGGCTAACTTAAACAAATGAGTTTTTAACCTCGATTTAAAAGTATCAACATTGTGAGAAGTGCGGATATTGAGGGGAAGATTGTTCCATAAAAAAAGAAGCAGCATAATTATAGAAAAGGATCTTTCACCATAGTATTTTGAGCTAACTCGTTATGTGAATTCCAGGAGTGACTGAGTTGATGATCACAGTGTTCGGGTAGGAGTGTAGTGGTGGATTAGAACTGTTAAGTAGGTAGGAGCCAGACCATGATAGGCTTTGAAAGTAATGAGAAGGATTTTGTAGATGATACGAAAAATAATAGGGAGCCAGTGTAGATTGTGTAAGATTGGTGCAATGTGATGATATAATGTGTGCCCCCCCCCCCCCCCCCCCCACAATCAGTCCGACCAGGCTACGCCACTGAGCATACTGTACTCCACAAGGAATATGTTTAAGGGAGCTAGTAACTTTGTTGACATGTGCAAAAAGTGACGAATAGTTGGTATGTGTATTTTTGTGATCTGATATGTCCTCAGAGTATTGTGTGAAAGTTTTATGTTAATTGCATCTTATACATAATATATGACTGAGTGGTACATGGTTATGACAATCCAGTGAATAGTTACAAATCTGAACACTTCAATTGTAAATATCTTTCTAACGAAAGGGAAATGACGAAAACCAAAACCTGTTCCATATACTTCTATACAAATACAACAAGGTAGGAGACATTTTTTGTGTGTAACATTCATGGACTTCAATAAGACAGCTTTCAAGATCTCTAAAGGAAAGGGTATAATATTTATAGGCTACTTTGTCCACCTACTATTCAGCTCACAATTCAAGAAGTAAAAAAATGGAAGTGCTCAAAAAATTTGATGAATTACTGTATTACATTCCACTTTCGGAGTCTTTCACAAAATTGTAAATCACTGTTCAATCAATTAAATTCAACTTGCACTGTAGTCCGGGAGCCAGGACCAGCAAAACAAAATTTTGTGCAACACCCACCACAGATTTGGTTCAAGAATTTGGTTTGTCACTTTGGGGTGTTTCGGGGGTGTCTCTGGAACAATTCTAGCCCTGATGTACAGTTGATTTCTATCAATTAAGTATGCAAATTTATGCAAAAAATCCCCCTTTTGTCTGTAAATCACTAAACATGGCTCAGAATATGCCGATTTTGTGCATAAATATTTTTTATGACTTAATTAACAGGTTTTCAACATTAAATTTGTTTTCGACTTTTGTTTTTTATTGTTTTTTTCAATGGAATAAATCATTGACCATTATCCAACAATTCTTATCCCAAAATGTAATAATTGCAGTGGTAAGAATGACAAATAATAAAGGTTTTGTGTATTCTAGGAAAAAGCCATTTCCATAGGATTTGTACACAAATCACAAAATTGATCAATTTTCGGGACATTCACTTACAAAAGGTCATGTGGCTTCAGAACGGTATTACATTCAGTAAAGTCACGTTCTGTCCTGTTGACAGTCACGTTCATGCCCCAATGGAGCTAGACAAAGTGTGTCACCTATGAACAACTTTGGTTTACATACACAGCTCAATTCAGCATGCATGCACCTTTTTAATATTATGTTGATAGTGGGTTTTCCCCAGCCCACAGAAGTTACTTGGGCTGGGTAAAACCCACTCATAACATTGATACACAGAATAAAAAAGCGGGTACACATTGCTAAAGCGTGATGAAATGAGCTGTGTATACCAACTAGTTCATATAGGTAACACAATTCATCTAGCTCAATTGAACAAACAGACTATTGTGCAATCGCTGGCTGGCAATCGGGAATAATTCTTGAGAAATCACGATGCCAGTTGGGGCTAGGTTCTATTGTATCAAATGGTAACCCTGCAACACCTACGGGGGAACATGGTGCATAATCAAAGCTTGAAATATGCCCACTGGCCTGGGGCCACTTAAATTAGCTTTGGGCCACCATAATTTTATCAATGCTGAATTTGACTTCACCAAATGTGCAACCAAATTAAGGCCGAGTCGGTTCGGTCGATCACACTGGTTCCCGACCGTCACCATCGGGTCCCGGTTTTTGAACCGTGCTCCGGAAAAAAAGAAAAAAAGAACATACATTTTTGTATTTTTTTTCTTTTTTCCAGGGCACCGGTTAACGAGAGTTGTTTGAGCGCAGCAGATGGGGCAATTTGCATACTTAATTGATAGAAATAATAGTGTTGCACATCAGGGCTAGAATCGTTCCAGAGACACCCCCCAGTCCCCCTAAAGTGACAAACTAAATCTGTGGTGGGTGTTGCACGAACTCCTTATCTTGGCCTCTTCTGAAAATTGGCTCCCGGACTACTGCAGCAATAGGCCTGTCACATTCAGTAAAGTCACGTTCATGCCTCAATGGAGCTAGACAAAGTGTGTCACCTATGAACAACTTTGGTTTACATACACAGCTCAATTTAGCATACATGCATACACCTTTTGTCTACTTTAATATTATGCTGTTAGTGGGTTTTCCCCAGCCCACAGAAGTTACTTGGGCTGGGTAAAACCCACTCATTATACATCGATACACAGAATAAAAAAGCGGGTACACAATGCTAAAGTGGGATGAAATGAGCTGTGTATACCAACTAGTTCATATAGGTAACACAATTCATCTAGCTCAATTGAAGAAACAGACTATTGCGCAATCGCTGGCTGGCAATCAGGAATAATTCTTGAGAAAATCACTATGCCAGTTAGGGCTAGGTTCTATTGTATCAAATGGTAACCATGCAACACCTATGGGGAAACATGGTGCATAATCAAAGCTTGAAATAGGCCCACTGGCCATGGGGCCACTTAAATTAGCTTCGCCCACCACAATTTTATCGATGATGAATTTTACGTCACCACAATGTGCAACCAAATATAAAATAATTCTTGATGTTTTTCCTTGTTTGGGGCTACAATCAGGTTTGGAGCCATCAAAATTAGAACAATCATGTTTTTAGTATTTGCTTGACTCACCTGGGCGGCAAGGACAAAAGGCTAAATTCTAGCAATGGCACAATCATTTATTTAAATTGAATGGAAATTACAATAGCTAGGAAGAATATGACTTATACAATAAAAAATTTGCCGCGGAAATTCGCTCTAGTGGAAACGCAGCTTTACTCAGTGTGCTAAATTTGAGCACTGATTTACGGCAAATAACATTTTGGTAAATTGAAAATAGCAGCATACATAAAGTTTCAGATTTCCATTCTAGTGTGGGACAAGGATAAAGCTCATTACTGTGTATCTAAATCTAATGAAATACCAGTACCTGTTCTGATTGGCTTATGCTGTCTGCGATTTTTCTGTTCTTCTTCAGCTTGAACAGCCACCCCAAGTTTACACTGTCTCTGCGGTAACCCAGCAATGCATTCTGTACATTCAGTATGAGCCTAAGTGCAGTCTTGCCTGGCATTGCATCAGGAACTGTAATGTAGCGTGAAGAGAATAATTGTTTTAATTTGTTTGTTACAAATGTAAACAAAATATGTATCGCCCTCGGGATGGATTTCCTCTTATGAAGATCCTGTCGTGCATGGTACTTGACCAGCTAGGTAGTCCATGTTGTAAAGATTTAATACATGTAGGTTGAATAAGAGCAAATGCAATGTCATAAAAGTGGTCAGGCAGATATAGAAAGGTTCTATTGTGTGCGTTCATGTACAATGTATCTTGTCCAGTTCATAAAAGTAAACTAGCTGTTCGCTACAAAATTTTGATATCCCACTCTGAAATAATACAAGGCCCACCAGGTTCTTATATACAATGTGTGAACTGGCCTCGCCAAAGGCCACCTAATGCTGTTTTTTTTTGTAAGTATACATAAAAACAATTACTTACCTATATCAATGCTCTTCTGTCCTAAACCAAAGAATATTGGTGAGCTACAATTCAGTCCCTGTACAATGAAAAAAACAATTTAAGAATATAATCCTGATACAGAGACAAACTTCACTATGTAGACGAGTTATATATGTACTCATTTATACTCATGAATTTATATCCTTTTAGATCTTTACATGCGAGTATGCCACCCATCACAGCGAGTCTCCCCAAAACCCAGGAAGCTTCACTAAAGATTAATATATATTTTATACAGGGTGGCCCAGAAATAACGGAACGGGGTATTTGCCATTATGAAGAAACGTACAGAATAGGTTCACTGGATAGATTTCTTACAAAAAGAAATTTGATACCAAGAACAGTAATTTTGGTCGAGTATTTTTTTATTTAGGGCGTCTTATGTTACACCATGTCAGGGTCAAATTTTTGTCAATTTCTAGAAAGTCGGTGCCTGATAAATAGACATTCATGCCCGCCATAGCACCAAGTAGCGATCAATACGAAATATTTTGTCCATGCGCATTCAGCTGTAAAACCGATGTCGACTATGCGAAGGGGCATGAATGCACATGGACAAAAGTGTTCACATTGACCACTCCTTGATGCTATGATGGGCATGAATTATTATTTATCAGGCGCCGACTTTCTAGAAATTGACAAAAAGTTGACCCTGACATGGTGTCACTTAAGACGACCATACAAAAAAACTACTAGACCAAAATTACTGTTGTTGATATCAAATTTAAAAAAAAAAGATTATCTATCCAGTGAACCTAGTCTGTATGTTTCTTTATAATGGAAAGTACCCCGTTCCGTTATTTCTGGGCCTCACTGTTTAGTGTGAATAATCATTTTCTAAGCTTAATTTTGATAGTTTAAAAAATGATCAAGCGATGAGAATATATTATCGTTTTCTTCTGGGCAATTTTGATGGTTCTGGAAAAATCAAATCGCAATACATGTAGAAGTTGTAGCATTCATTTGGATCCTGAGACTAAAGAGTAACCAACCCTTCATCAAGTGTCTTCAAAATTCACATACATGTGTTTCAGACATTCTACACTAATTCTCATCAAGGCCATATAAGCTAATTGTTGCACAAATAATTTGCACAACAAAAAGCAAATGGAGCATATACGCATACGGCAAACTGTGTTGTCATGAGTGTATAGAGTGCTAGTTGGAACAGTATGTCTATCATTTATTGTCAATTAACTCTTTAATAATCTTTTCTGAAAGTTACACCCTTCACACACCATACAGTTGTTCAAGTCGCTGCACCAATAATGGTAAAATACAAAACTTAAAGGGAACCATCACCCAAAATAAATGTATAACACTGGATCGTTTTAGTTGCCCATACCCTCAAGCATTTGAGAAATATGGGTTTCCAGAAAAATATTTTCATAATTTGAAAACTCATCATCATACAATAATAGTCTATTTTTTTTCAGATCTATGAATGTTAATTTGCAGTAGTTATGACATGACATATATTGTTATGGTTGCTGGTGGAATGGAACAATAAAACATAATCACTTTGATATCAAATGATTATTCAGTTTGGTGTGTTAATTGTTAAATTATCTGATATACTCACAAAACGGAGACATGCTTCAGCATGAAAAAGGTGGAATAAATCCTGCAGCTTCTCTAACTCTGGCATGATGCCAACCCCTGCTCTCCTTATCTCAGTGCACGTATCAATGGCTTGGGCAAATGTCGCACCTGCATCATTAATTTTCCCTTGGTCCATCAACTGAATACCTTTTTCCTTTTTGTCTTCTAAGCATCTTAGAAGACTTTCCTGTGGTGAAAAAATTGAGGTAGGGTATTTTTAACAAAATCAGTCTAAAAGCAAAATTGGTTGTGATCATGATAATTTCTTTGAAAATTAAGTGAAATTATTTGAATATCTTACATGCAGCACACATTTTTTTTTAAATAATGAATTCTACCAGTGTAACGGTTGCATGCAAGCATAACATTTCCATTTCTTTAATGATTGTTAAATCTTTTTCATAATTTTGTGTTATTGTTTGATTTTTTTTTGTTCTATGGTCATGACATTTTCTACGTGTTTTGTTTGTACCTTAGGATTAAAGTATAGCTTTTGAGAATTATACCTAATTTGTAGTTTCTAATCTACCTAATTATAGTATGTTGAGGTCCCATTAGAAACAGACCACACAATCAATCCTTGAGCTATGATTTCAATCCATTAAAAAGATCCACTTACTTTGTCAAATACAACCAAAATCAATGGACAGATAGATGATCAAATCCGGTCACATACATTTTTACTAGGTCAACAGTCTTCTTTTCCCATATCGCATATCATTCAGAAGAATCTTACAATGATATACAACATGTCCCAAAATTAATTACAACAGGACTTTCTGCAACGATAACTTTAAAATAGTAGATCAATCAGAATGATATTTCAGGGTATGAAACTATAACTTATTACCTACATCTTGCAGAAAACCCTATTCGATTTGCTTCAGTGGTCATGGAGAATGAGGATCTTTTGTCAATCATGTCATGTGTCCATTTTCGTTCATAACGCGTGAACACAATGGACAACACGTCTCCTAATACATTACAAAACCTGGAGGGAAGGAACATCTGACATGATTGACAAAAGATCCTCATTTTCCATGACCACTGAAGCAAATCAAATAGGGTTTTCTGCAATATGTAGGTAATAAGTTATAGTTTCATACCCTGAAATATCATTCTGATTGATCTACTATTTTAAAGTTATCGTTGCAGAAAGTCCCGTTGTAATTAATTTTGGGACATGTTGTATAGCATAATGTGATTGAAGACTCAAACTCACTTTTGGAAAATATGAAGTTAATGGATCACTTAAATAATATAAAACATCAGGTTTCCATCAGGGTTGGCGCGATTTAAATCGCCTCAATTTTTGTTAAAGTCACTCATTTAAATCACCTCCATAGACTTGTGTGATGTAGACATTTTTTATTTTTATTTATTTTTTGTTTTGTATGTATTATGTTACAAATACTTCAAAATTGATGAATTTCGATAATTTTTTTGCCTCCTAATTATGCTTAAATACTACAAAATCATTAAAGCAGGGCTCCATAATCAACATTAGCACTTGCCCGCTTGAGAATACTTCTTTATTATTATTATCAACCCTGATACAAAATATTAAAGGGATAGTTGAGTTCTGGTAAGGAGAGTACAGTTTTAGTGAAACTGAATTTTAGTAACCAAAACCTGCATCATTACATTACAAACTAATAGTTATAACTAGAAAGGAACACAAAATTACAAATGACGTAGTAAAGATCATGTTATCATTCAAAAAGAGCCGTTAAAACGTAAGAGGGCGCTCTCTAAACACTCATCGGTTTCAACCATTTTGAATAAAATATTGTGCATGTGATGCTTTGTTGAAATAGTGATTAGATAGAGAAATAACCAACAACTATTCAAATACCTATTTTGTAACTTTTTTGAAAAGAGGAAGCATTTTTTTGAATTTTTAACGGCTGGTTCAAAATTCTCTAATAAACCCGGGCCCCGGGTTTATTACAAATTGTTATATTTATGGATATTTCAGCCGTTTCTGAACCGATTTTGATCAAACAAAGATGATTTTATTGTTTAAATATTATGCTCTTTCAAATTTTACACTCAGTTTTTCATTACCTCACAAACCAATTAAGTAGTCTAGCGCCCTCTCTACCAAAACTCAACTTTCCCTTTAAACAGATAATAATAAATAACAAGTTTTTAAAAAATACAAAAGTATAAAAAAATTCATGATTAGTTTGTTTTTTCCATCTTTCTCCTTTCTTTAAAATAGTTCTAATGCACTGTAAAATCTACAGGAAAATACATGTTTAAATTGAAAATTTATCAGATGCCTTTAAACATTTTTTTAAATCGTGATTTAATTTATCAAATAAATCAAAATTGTTCGATTTTTTTTCTTCAAATCACGATTTTCCCCAACCCTGTTTAGTCAAGTAGTTTGTTGGAGAATATACCTGAATCTGTGGGCTGCGAGTTAATTTCCATGTAAACACAAGGCTCCGTCTAAACATACAGAAGAATACAAACATAAAACTTACATTATCTGCGACACCAGGTCAGGTACCACATTGGGTGCACACATAAGAAAAGATTGATATGGCTGACCATGGCATTGGGCCGTATGCATAAAATTGCTTAAAAAATTGCTTAAAGCACAAGCAAGAGCTTGTCAAGCAAAAGATCAAGTTCAAGCAATTGCTTGAATTCATATGCACAAGCTTTTGCTAGTGCTGAAACCTTTTGCTTGCACTGCCTAAGCAATTGCTTACGTGTTGGACAAAGGATCGTTACGGTTGTGCGAACATCGCACTGCAGGACAACAACGCTTCGTGCCCGACCTGGCAGCAGTATTTTTTCTTACGCAAATAGGGGGGAAACAGCAGAGCATCACAGGGGGGGTTTCTGTGCAGATCGACGGACAAAAATTGCCGTAAAAAGTCTAAAATAACAGGAATTTGATTAAAAATGAAATCACAACATATAACCTCTGGAATAAGGAGCTTGTAATCATCCTGAAACGGTATGAAAATGTGATCCTTAACGCGAATGCCCTGAGTAAGCAAGAGCTCAAGCTGGTCTGAAGGTGCTTGAAAAAACGCAAGCAATTGCTTATCAAGACAAGTAAAAGGTTTGTTTTATGCATACGGTTTCAAGCAATTGCTTGTTTGGTAAGCAATTGCTTACGAGCAGTAAGCAATTGCTTGTGCTTGTAAGCAAATGCTTTTGCTTGCGAGCAATTGCTTGTTTTTATGCTATACGGCCCACTGTGTTCTCTTCTTTTCAACCTAGCCCAGAGCTGCCAAGTTCCATTTGAGCATTTCAGTATTCTCATACCCAAAAATCAGTATTTTTCTGAGGAAATCAGTATTTTTCAGCGCGGCAAATATATGTTGAAAAACTTGATATTTCTTCGATTTTTATTAGGGCAAAACATACATAACGAATGAGCGTGCCACAAAATATGCATTGTTGCAGAGCTGCCAACCTCTTAGAGAAAAGCAATTCATATACTGACTATACTAAAAAAAAAAAATCATATTTTTTGAGAAGCCAAACCGCGCAGCAAAAATACCTTTTATGAGCGCGTTCATCAGCATTTTTATGAGTTTGTTTTATTTATTTTTGTGATATTTTAAATATGTATCATGTACAGTATCTTTAGAAATAGTTAATCAGGGTTGAACGTAAATTTTGTTGCCATTTTCGGACCAATGCTATTAAAAGAAATAAAGGAAACCTGTACAGCATATATGTTCGCTTGTCAAGTAGCGTGCACAATAGAGGTGATTGATATAGGATCAGAAAGTGAAAATCTAGCTTAAGAGCGATAAATGTTTTGTTTACGTTTGTATATGAAATTTACCAAAGAATCCAATCAATCTACACAATATACTAAACGTGTAATAAAATGTTAAGCAGACAATTTTAGTGGAACAAATCATAGGCAAAGGTATATCAGACTTAAATTTTCGATATAGGTCATACATTTGTCACAAGAAGGGCAAGATATATAATTTTCATTCAAGCAAATGAAATAGACTTTCCTCAGAACCGGGAAAACTCAGCTCCCCTCTCTGAACACGTATCACAGGAACCGTGAAAACTGGGTGCCCGTTGTGAAGGGGGAACTTATTATCATTTATTTGATAAAAACATTGACGATAAGTATTACATAGTAAATATTACATAGTTAATACATGTATTTACCATCATTTTACAAGCAAACAAAAGACATCGGTATGCCAACATGTCCAATTAGAATTCATAATTATTAACACAATCATGTTTCACAAAGATTTGTGAACTTGAACAAATCACAAAAATGTGACAATATTACTTACATGTTTACTAGATCCCAGTCCATGCTTTACTTATTGTCCTCACTCAAAATATAGAACCATTTCACTTGTGAATTACTTGATGGTCCGTCCATAAAGAGAATCTTGAAGCTGCTTCTCTGTTAGCCGATGCCTGGAATATGTGATAATAAAACACTGGATACAATTAAACATCTTATACCGACATAGTCAGTGTAATTCATTTACACAAGAAACTAAACCCATGCAACACCAAAGTATATGCCCCCCCCCCCCCCCTCCTTAGCAACTCCTCTTAAATGGGACGTCCATACGACTTCAAGCTTCTAATGAAAGACAGATATTCTAGGTCGCTATTTTGGTAAGAAAAAAGTAAGATTGTGGGTTCTTATAATTGGTTTTGAAATTCTAATGACACAAATTCGCGAGCGAGCTTGTTCACAGGGGGGGATGGGGGATATATCCCCCCCCCCCCCCCAATATTTCAGGTAGGGGGGATGGCCTGTATTATTATCCCCCCCCCCCCCCCCCCCCCAATATTTGGGGTTCAAAAATATAATAACATTATTTAAAGGAGCATTGCCCTCTCTCATTCATAATGTGAAAGTTGATACTGTAGTCTTCTTTAAACCACATTTTGATAGTGCTAGACTGCCCAAATCCAAAATCATCCATGGGCTGCGCCCCCTGGAACCCCCATTAAAGCCCAATACCAGTCTTGGGAAACGCCCCCCACTAAAAAAATGAAATGGACGCTCTTATTACCAATCATGTGAAAGAATATGTTTTTACTAATACGGGATGATAAACAATTGGGCTGGAAAACGTCTACTATTGATATATGGGTAAATTATAAAGCTCATCTACTGTAAATTGAAATCGCCGTGAATTGAAAACCCTAGTGCGCTGCGTGCTAATCCTATGGCAAATGCGGCGCACGTGTATATCGCACGAACGAGCGTGGCCAGGGTAGACGGGCCAAACTGACGGTGAATTTAGACTCAATGTCAGCGGCTTTCTTAAACGTTTTAACTGATATGTCTGCATTTAACGATACTAAGGTTCAGATTTTTCCACGCAAGCCACTTTTTATTCTATTTCTACAATACTAATCAATTATTTTGGCCAATAAAGTTATTTCCGATAATTTTCCCAAAACGAGCATTTAGGTTTAAGATTAATTGACCCAGTCCCGACCCTGTACTCATTGAATAGTTTTATTCATTGAGCTAACTAGATATAACTGTAGCCTACAATAGTTAACTGTATTTCCATTATAGACAACATCTTTATTTCTGGATATTACATAAAAGCTTCCGGGGGCTCCGCCCCCTGGGCCAATTATTTTGGCCAATAAAGTTATTTCCGATAATTTTCCCAAAACGAGCATTTAGGTTTAAGTTTAATTGACCCTGTCCCGGCCCTGTACTCATTGAATAGTTTTATTCAGGACTTCTCTCTATGCCCACTAAAATTGAGCTAACTATATAACTGTACAATAGTTAACTGTATTTCCATTATAGACAACATCTTTATTTCTGGATATTACAAATCCCAAAGCTTCCGGGGGCTCCGCCCCCTGGGCCCCCAATAAGCTTCCCATTATGTGGGTATCCCTTGACTGATTCTATTCAGGGTTCCATCAGGATGCTTGCAATCTATGTATCTATCAGGCTAAAGTTCATCCATACTTGGACAAAGCCCTCCTCATTACACAATGCTTGCAATGTGCACTTAATAATTGTCCCAACTTCTAAACAGCTAAATCCAAAAGCTTTTGGGGCCCCCTATCCCCCCCCCCCCCCCGTATAAAAACCTGGGCACGCTGCTGGGTTGTCAAATTATCGAATAGGGTGTCTTTTCCAATGAAAAATGATACCAAGAGCAGTAATTTTGGACTTGTAGTTTTTGTTTTAGGGCGCTTTGAGTCAGTCCAATGTCAGGTTCCCATTTTTTTTCAATTTTTACCTAAGCCTGGGGCCCGGAAGAAAAAAACCCGGCCCGGACCGGCCCGGAAGTTGCTTCAGATTTTTTACCGGGTCCCGGACCGGCCCGGAACCCGGTAAAAACTCATCAGAATAAACGCTGTTTACATCATCTCTCTGAAGTACAATTTGGGCTTACAATAGGCTGTATTGGCATCGTTGAAATGGCTTTGATTAGAAGCTATTGACGCTTCTATTTTGTGATGAATCGGCATGTTTACGATGTTATTTTTTACTAGTTTGACAACGGGAAAAATTCAACTCGCGCTCATGACGGAAATTTCAGAATTACGACGAGTTTTTGATGCATGCCACGTTTTCGCTTGATTTTGAGGACGCAATCGTTGAAATCACAGCACTTATTTCGACCTATTTATCGTCTGTTTGAAGTATTAAATTTCAGAATTACGACGAGTTTTTGATTGACTTATATTCGTAACGTTTTCGCTTCATTTTGAGGACGCAATCGTTGAAATCACGGCACTTATTTCGACTTATTTATTGTCCGTTTGAATTATTAAATTTCAGAATTACGACGAGTTTTTGATTGACTTATATTCGTAACGTTTTCGCTCAATTTTTTAGGACGCAATGAGTAAAATCACAGCACTTCCTTCGACTGAGTTATCGTCCGTTTGAATCATTGAATTACAAATTTAAAATGCATCATGCATGCCACGTTTTCGCTTCATTTTGAGGACGCAATCGTTGAAATCACGGCACTTATTTCGACTTATTTATCGTCTGTTTGAAGTATTACATTTCAGAATTACGACGAGTTTTTGATTGACTTATATTCGTAACGTTTTAGCTTCATTTTGAGGACGCAATCGTTGAAATCACGGCACTTATTTCGACTTATTTATCGTCCGTTTGAATTATTAAATTTCAGAATTACGACGAGTTTTTGATTGACTTATATTGGTAACGTTTTCGCTCAATTTTTTAGGACGCAATCAGTAAAATCACAGCACTTCCTTCGACTGAGTTATCGTCCGTTTGAATCATTGAATTACAAATTTAAAATGCATCATTTTGAGGACGCAATCGTTGAAATCACGGCACTTATTTCGACTTATTTATCGTCTGTTTGAAGTATTACATTTCAGAATTACGACGAGTTTTTGATTGACTTATATTCGTAACGTTTTCGCTTCATTTTGAGGACGCAATCGTTGAAATCACGGCACTTATTTCGACTTATTTATCGTCCGTTTGAATTATTAAATTTCAGAATTACGACGAGTTTTTGATTGACTTATATTCGTAACGTTTTCGCTTCATTTTGAGGACGCAATCGTTGAAATCACGGCACTTATTTCGACTTATTTATCGTCTGTTTGAAGTATTACATTTCAGAATTACGACGAGTTTTTGATTGACTTATATTCGTAACGTTTTAGCTTCATTTTGAGGACGCAATCGTTGAAATCACGGCACTTATTTCGACTTATTTATCGTCCGTTTGAATTATTAAATTTCAGAATTACGACGAGTTTTTGATTGACTTATATTGGTAACGTTTTCGCTCAATTTTTTAGGACGCAATCAGTAAAATCACAGCACTTCCTTCGACTGAGTTATCGTCCGTTTGAATCATTGAATTACAAATTTAAAATGCATCATTTTGAGGACGCAATCGTTGAAATCACGGCACTTATTTCGACTTATTTATCGTCTGTTTGAAGTATTACATTTCAGAATTACGACGAGTTTTTGATTGACTTATATTCGTAACGTTTTCGCTTCATTTTGAGGACGCAATCGTTGAAATCACGGCACTTATTTCGACTTATTTATCGTCCGTTTGAATTATTAAATTTCAGAATTACGACGAGTTTTTGATTGACTTATATTCGTAACGTTTTCGCTTCATTTTGAGGACGCAATCGTTGAAATCACGGCACTTATTTCGACCTATTTATCGTCTGTTTGAATTATTAAATTTCAGAATTACGACGAGTTTTTGACTGACTTATATTCGTAACGTTTTCGCTTCATTTTGAGGACGCAATCGTTGAAATCACGGCACTTATTTCGACTTATTTATCTTCTGTTTGAATTATTAAATTTCAGAATTACGACGAGTTTTTGATTGACTTATATTCGTAACGTTTTCGCTTCATTTTGAGGACGCAATCGTTGAAATCACGGCACTTATTTCGACTTATTTATTGTCTGTTTTAATTATTAAATTTTAGAATTACGACGAGTTTTTGATTGACATATTTTCGTAACGTTTTCGCTTCATTTTGAGGACGCAATCGTTGAAATCACGGCACTTATTTCGACTTATTTTTTCGTCTGTTTGAATTATTAAATTTCAGAGTTACGAGTTTTTGATTGACTTATATTCGTAACGTTTTCGCTTCATTTTGAGGACGCAATCGCTAAAATCACGGCACTTATTTCGACTTATTTATCGTCTGTTTGAATTATTAAATTTCAGAATTACGACGAGTTTTTGATTGACTAATATTCGTAACGTTTTCGCTCAATTTTTTAGGACGAAATCGGTAAAACCACAGCACTTCCTTCGACTGAGTTATCGTCCGTTTGAATCATATTGAATTAAAAATTAAAAATGCATGCCACGTACAATGTTGTATTTCATACTTATTAATCTTTATTTTGTTTGTTTGCAAATTATATGTTTGCTATAATCAATGCTATTATGGAACGATGATGGATATGCAAGTTGAATTTTTGAATAAAGATTCTGATTCTGGTGATATGATTTGGTGGAAGAAAAGTAAAGACGATTGTGGCCAAGAACTAAATGTATGTCGTGTGCGTAGAGTGATGATTATTATTGAATAAATCGATGGCATTCCTCAGGCTACTGTGTGTGTGCGTGTGCATGTGTGAATCGGGGCATCTGCTTCGAAGCGTGTTTTTTTCTTCCCGCCGACTAGTTATGCGGACGTTAGGGAAAGCCGGTTAAGCCGCCATGTGCGAGTACCCCGTTTTAATACGAGGTGCGAGTCGCGATGTTTGCGACTATGAGAATAATGGAATAATGCTTCAAAGATCAAGTTGATTGTAATGTGTTTCGAACTTTATATAGCATGAAAGGTGATTCATTTATGGACATATTGAAACGAAAATGCAATCACGATTCCTTTTTTAAAAGAAAAAATCGCCCTATAGCATTGCCGTATATTTTGTAAAGTATACTATATTTTTTAGTTTGCCCAAGTGACTTGGACTTGAATTCCTCTTTATATAAAGAGTTGAACATTAATATTTGTGATGAACGTTACGGGTTAAACATGAAGCGAACACCTTACGAATATTAGTTAATCAAATCTAATAATTCAAACAGACGTTTAGACATGAGTCGCTACAAGAAAATGGTGCTTTAAATATCTGAAACATCAACATTATCAAATATATGATAATTTCATGTGATAAGTTACTGAGGTCCGAAGAAATACGTTTTCGCGTATTTTGAGAACGCAATCGGTATAATTTTGGCATTTATTTCGACCCATTTATCGTCTGTCGGACTTATTAAATAAGCATACTTACGATGATAATTTTTTATTGACTAATATTCGTAATGTTTTCGCTTCATTTTGATAACGTAAACGGTAAAATCACGGCATATATGTCGACTCATGTATCGTTTTCATCATCGCAAAATAAGAGCAGGCAATATCAAAATGATTGCCTATAAATCGATGTCAAACTAATCTGGAATATCGTTATCATCTTCTTGAAATTAGCGAACAAAGTTACGATAATAATGCGCTTCGAGAATATGACGCAAAATAAATATGAAACATCGTTTTCATCATCGCAAAAAGAAGAGCAGGCAATATCAAAATGATTGCCGATAAAGCGATGTCAAACTAATCTGGAATATCGTTATCATCTTCTTGTAATTAGTGAACAAAGTTACGATGATGCGCTTCGAGATTATGATGCAAAATAAATCTGAAACATTGATTTCATCATTGCAAAATAAGAGCAGGCAATATCAAAATGATTGCCGATAAAGCGATGTCAAACTAATCTAGAATATCGTTATCATCTTCTTGTAATTAGCAAACAAAGTTACGATGATGCGCTTCAAGATTATGACACAAAATAAATCTGAAACATCGATTTCATCATCGCAAAATAAGAGCAGGCAATATCAAAATGATTGTCGATACAGCGAAGTCAAACTAATCTAGAAAATCGTTATCATCTTCGTGAAATTAGCGAACAAAGTTACGATAATGCGCTTCGAGAATATGACGCAAAATAAATCTGAAACTTCGTTTTCATCATCGCAAAACAAGAGTAGGCAATATCAAAATGATTGCCGATAAAGCGATGTCAAACTAATCTGGAATATCGTTATCATCTTCTTGAAATTAGCGAACAAAGTTACGATAATGCGCTTCGAGAATAGGACGCAAAATAAATCTGAAACTTCGTTTTCATCATCGCAAAACAAGAGTAGGCAATATCAAAATGATTGCCGATAAAGCGATGTCAAACTAATCTGGAATATCGTTATCATCTTCTTGAAATTAGCGAACAAAGTTACGATAATGCGCTTCGAGAATATGACGCAAAATAAATCTGAAACTTCGTTTTCATCATCGCAAAATAAGAGCAGGCAATATCAAAATGATTGCCGATAAAGCGATGTCGAACTAATCTGGAATATCGTTATCATCTTCTTGAAATTAGCGAACAAAGTTACGATAATGCGCTTCAAGAATATGACGCAAAATAAATCTGAAACTTCGTTTTCATCATCGAAAATAAGAGCAGGCAATATCAAAATGATTGCCGATAAAGCGATGTCAAACTAATCTGGAATATCGTTATCATCTTCTTGAAATAAGCGAACAAAGTTACGATAATGCGCTTCGAGAATATGACGCAAAACAAATATGAAACATCGTTTTCATCATCGCAAAATAAGAGCAGGCAATATCAAAATGATTGCTGATAAAACGATGTCAAACTTATCTGGAACATCGTTATCATCTTCTCAAAATTAGCAAACAAAGTTACGATATGGTATGCTGAAAAAACTTTGATATGCCCAAGAGAAAATGATACCCCAAAAAGCCCCCAAATATCTGAAACGGAACTTCATCGAATTGTCGACAAATCCCGATTTAAAAATAAACTTATTTAGCAGATATCGGAAATGTTTTGACGTTGTTTTGGTCCCGTTTTCCACTTACAAAAACTGCGAAAGAAACTGGAATAAGTGTGTCATTCAAACGGGAATATAACTTTTCCAAAACACATGTTTTTTACCGGGTTTTTTTCCCGGGTTTTGGCAATCGTCTCTCCAACCCGGAACCCGGCCCGGCCCGGCCGGGAAGCCAAACCCGGCGGGTTTGGCCCGGCAATCCGGGCCGGGCCCCAGGCTTATTTTTACCTAGTTAGTGTCTGATAAATGAGACTTACTGCCTGTCATACTATCGAGCAACTATGATGCCCATTCTCTCGGCACCGCTCGGCACACGGCTGAATGCACACTAACAATAGCGCGTGGATTGCTCTCGTGTTCAATGCCAATGGTATGACGGGCAGTACGTGCGATTTATCAGGTACTGACTTGGTAAGAATTGGCAAAAATGGTAACCTGACATGGTGTATTTTTTACTCACAGCGCCCTAAAACAAAAACTACACGACCAAAATGACTGTTCTTGGTATTGTTTTTCATTGGAAAAGACACTCTATCCGATGGACATACTCATTTTGTAACTTCATTTTGGGAATTGCCCCATTCTGTTTTTTTGGGGCCACCCTGTATAGATATCCATGCAATTACATAGAATTAACAACACGCCAAGTGGCGTAGCCCAGTGCCCCAATAGAAATGACACGCTAAAGGGATAAAATAGAAGATACATATTTTTTAATATCTTTAAATACATGTTAAACGCCCCCTTAAATACGTTTAGTCCACGCTATGCTACTGACTGTGCCTTTGAGCATTACTGCATTGTTGAACTGTTTGAAAACTATTGCCCGCCACACTAGGTACATTACAATAGCGTTGTGCGGAGATCAACCTCTTCCGCTTGCTGCACTATCCAACGCAAAAACATTTTTTGTCGGCTGATTTCTCCATCCATTTACCAGCAAATGCAAAAAAAACTTTGTTTATGTGAATTGAATCACAATTCATATACTTCGATAATAATTACCGATTTTGTTGAAAAGAATTATTATTTCCCGTCCGTTTCCCTTACCGATGCATCCTAAAACATAGCGTTCAACTGTTGAACGGTACAGTTTACGAATGGGCGGTATATGCTTATCTCCAGCGTATTAGCGTATATTGCGTGTAAATGGTCCACCTGAGTGGACCATTTACTTTGTAGATGTGTTGCCCGCCAGATATTGTAACACGTTTGGCTTTCATTGGAATTTGAATAGACAGTTTTGTAAGCATGCTTATTGAGTGGAGAGCATCGCACGGGCATGGCAAGGGCACTGCACAGGCCCAGCATGGACACCGTAGTTTTTTCCCGAATATCGTACGACTTTGTGACTCAATTTTGGGCCACTCAAATAGTACGGTATATAGTAATAAGATGTCAAAGATATTGTAGAGTATCTTGCGATGTCCATACGAGTCCCATAAGGCGTCCGTATAAACGCTTACATTATAAGCACAGGAGCCGTGCGATTTACTTTTGCTTCAATACAAGACGTCGTACAATATTCCAACTCCCCAAAATCGCAGGTAAAAAGAATAAAAAAGATTTTTCTGACTATGCATTAATTTAGTAGAGAATACCCTAACCCTAACCCTAAATTTGGTGGCTATAGGTCAGATTTAGTGGCTATACCGTACTGACCGGCGTAATCGCCGCATACTTTTTCCTTGAAAAAAGCCCGCAAAGTTGGGGTGCGGCGCGTACGCGGCGATAGTCAAATTTTCACTTTTCACCGGCCTCAAAACAACACATTTCAGCAGGTGTGGGACTATTTGTTGTATTGCACTGTATCGTATTGCGTAATAAAACATTATAAAGCCAAATTGTCTACGTTTACCCTGGCCTAGAATAATTTCTAACCTTTTTTGCTGATATTTGCTAAATCCGATACGTTTTTAACTTCGAAGTTACGAAACAAACTACCACTGCCAGTGCCACGCTTGCCTGCCATCGATCTACGTGCGTTATGGATGCATTGCATTGCACAGTAGTACAGGGTTCTCTGTAGTACAGTGCAGTACACGTAGGGGTAGGTACGTTAGAGTACGGTTCGGACATTTTGATCGAGATGGTACATCGTAACTCGTAGCTTGCATACAGTGTGCATGGCGCGATTGCGAGAAATTTTACGCGCCGCCGATTCCCTGCTTAAATTTGGCAAATTTTCCCTGCGATTTTCTTGTTTTCGGCCGTTATTCCCGCTTTTTTTGTCGCCAGTTTCCCTAGCGCACTTTTCTCCCACTTTTTTAAATTTTACTTTCAATGCTCAAAGTCGGCATGCGGCGATTCCGCCGGTCAGTACGGTAGGTCAGATTCAGTGGCTATACGTCAGATTTTGTGGCTATAGGTCAGATTTAGTGGCTATGGTTAGATTTAGTGGCTATATAAGTTAGTTTTATTGGGCAGTATGAAAATTGAAGTTAGCAAACAAAATTCCGCAAAAACAATATAGCCTACTAAAGTGCAGGGTTGCCCACAATTCTTATACTTTGATAATAATTACAGACTCTGTTGTTTTGAAGACCGCAAAATGTAAAAATATAAATGATTATTTCCCGTCCGTTTTCCTTACCGCGCGATGCGTCTTCAAGATGAATGACAGTTTTGGGAAAGTTACAGAAAAACTTTTATAATTGATCAATATTGTTGAATAAGTATCTAAAAAGGGCTTGTGTGGTAAAATCCGAACCTAACGATGCGTTAAATGCAGAAATATCGGAAGAAATCAAATACACGCCCGTGAAATGTATAAATCCACCGCCCATTCGCACCTGTTCGCGCCGCTAGCGCTGGACTGGATATATCGACAAGCTGGGGACAAGCCCGTATAGCGAACGCAAGTGGTCAAATTGCACGTAGCGTATGCGCGATTCCGCGTTGGCGATATCTATCCGCAACAGATCAATTTATAATTTTGCAAATATATCAATTAGTAGGCGGTTTCTTGGCCAAATTTGTATAATCCCATATTAGTAAAACTATATTCTTTCACATGGTTGGTAATAAGAGCATACATTTCATTTTTCATACACTACTGTCATTCACCTTTAAAACATAGCGTTCAACTGTTGAACGGTACTGTGTACGAATGGGCGGTATGCTTATCTCCCACGTATTAGCGTATATTGCGTGTAAATGGTCCAGCTGACTGGACCATATTTACTTAGTATATAATAGTAGATCTATGTCATGTGGAGAATGCCACGTTTGCAATAATAAATATTTCAACAAAACAAAACAATTTCAAGATTTTGTCACTGAACTTTTATAAAGAAAGATGATAAATAATTCTGAAACTACAATGACAAACCAATACCAAGAAAAAGGAGTGCTTGTCAAAAGACATAGATTACAGTGTGTGGGACACATTAACACACGAAATAGCTTGGTTCTTCTAATTATTATACTTACCATGCTTTTCCCCTTCAGGAACTAAGAATGTCACAACATCTTCCTCTAAAAAATGAATTGATCTCCATTCTACCGAATTCATTATTTCAAATAAAAAGCTGATGTTGATGCAAATAGAAAAAAATTTTGCCATGCGCAGTACACAAACTCCACATCTACTAAAGTAAATGGTCCAGGCCAAACTTCAATTCCATACTCGATACGTCTACCGCCGGAGTACCGCGGGTATACAGAAGAATGGTGCGGGGGTTAGTGCCACCGTGGTGCACCAGTGGTGGTGGTGTTGGAAGTAGTTGTGGTGGTTATAGTGGACAATTGTCGTAGTGGTGGTGGTATTACATGGTGGTAGTAATGATGGTGGTGGCGGTACGGTATACGTGATGGTGGGAGTGCATATGCATGCATGATGCTGGTGGCGTGCACGTGCACGGTACATGGTGGTAGTGATGGTGGTGGTGGTGGAAGTGCATGATGCACGGTACATGGTGGTAGTGACGGTGGTGGTGGTAAAGTGGTGGTAGTGGCCGTGGTAATGGTGGTGGTGGTGGTTGTAGGGGTGGTACGTGGTGATGGTGGTGGTGGTGGTGGTGGTGGTGGTGGTGGTGGTGGTGGTATATACGCATGGTGGTGGTGGTGCACATATTAGGTAGCATGGTGTGGTGGTACACGGTGGTGGTGGTGGTGACACGTAGCATATGGTTGTGGTGGTGGTGGTGGTGGTATAGTAGCAGCCGTAGAAGTAGTAGGAATAGCAGCAGTAGTAGTAGTAGTAGTAGTAGTAGTAGTAGTAGTAGTAGTAGTAGTAGTAGTAGTATTTAGTAGTAGTAGTACTTTAGTAGTAGTAGTAGTAGTATAGTAGTAGTAGTAGTAGTAGTAGTAGTAGTCGTCGTCGTAGTAGTAGTAGTCGTCGTAGTAGTAGTAGTAGTTGTAGTAGTAGTAGTAGTAGTAGTACTCTCTTAATTTCTAGGACTTAAATTTTAAGTCTTTCTTACGACTTAAAATATTTTAAGTCCTAAAGACTTATTTCACTGGGCCTCCTGTACCCTTCGATTGAAATTTGGCTTCGCAATCTAAATCTAATGGGGACTTAAAACTTTAAGCCAATCAGACTACCCACAAATGACGTCATGCAATTCGCAAGAGTTGAAACCCGTTTTGACTGCCATTTTGGATTTCACGAAGCGACGTCGACGCGGCTTGATGGAGGAATTTCTCGAACAAATCGATGACGATGGGAGTGTGACAAAGCTACTCAAAGGTAAGCATAATGTAATGTGAATGCAATAGGATGTGATAGATTAATCTGGGAGTCAACAGCCGACGATAAATATGTAAGTTTCATCTAAGTAGGCCTAACTGCGAACAACTACCAGCGCCCCGGGATTACATGACAGACTGCAGTCTGCATGCAATGCACCGGTACGTACGCGTACCCTGGCCTGTGCTAGCCGCCGCTAGCTGCTGCAGGCCGGACTGCGGCGCGCCGCTAACTGTTCATGCAGTTTGCAAAATTGTAGACTTGCAATAACTACTCATCGAATGGCTAATATTTAACAATTTTTATCAAAAGATAAAAAGCACTGAAATTATTGAAATTTTACTCACATTGTCTAGAATATTCAGCAGATTTGGATGATGCATGTGCACACTTTGTCAGACTTAACTTAAGTTAAGACTTACCGTAAAGTCGAGATGACTTTCCTTCAAATTGTTCAATTTCTCACGAAATATAGCTGATATTACAGCAACATGTGTGCCTGATACTGATAGTTTTTGATAGTAGTTTGTGCAAATTCCAGGTTTTGAAATTACAAGGACTTGTTTTAGAATTAGGGCCTAGGGGGAACTTTTGTGTTGTGTTTAGATTAGGCATCGTCATTCGGCGTTACATGGCGTGCGCGCATGGGCCATATTTTTGTACACGTAGTTTGCGCGATGTTTGGCTGTGGGCAATGCAACTTCGCTATTGCAAGGGTGGAGGGATATACTATTTTTCCAAATGTAATGCGGTCAAACAGCTGATTGAACCACGTAATATGCATGTGAAGTATACACAAGAGATGCTTGCGATGATTATAGATCCGGTTCGTGTTTTGAATCGAGAAACTCGACCAATTTCAACCTCCGTAAGTCATTTTTTGCCGCATTTTCGCAGTGAACTTTGTTGAAATCTCAAATTTTCGAGCAATCGGCAGTAGTCTGCACTTTGGAAACTTACATTTTTGGATGATTCAGGTGTTTTTACGATATATTCTCGGAAGATTTGTCCGCCTCAAGCAGTCTCACATAATCATTTTGATGCTCGAACAGGGGCTTTTGGGGCTTCGATTCGGTGATTTTAGCCGTCGTCGCCGGCGCGCCGCGCCCGCCGCGTGTGCTGTCGCGCGAGCGGGTATTCAAATTGCGTGCAGAGATAGTGGAAGCGCACGCCGCGTGCGAGCCAGAGACCAAGCGAGCGACATCGGTCGGGCACACGAAAGGTAAGCTCGCAGCGCGCCATTAAGTGAATGGCGAAAATTGTGACACAACAAATGGGTAAAATACCATATTTTGGCAAAATATCGGTATTTGTTTGGATTTTAAAGGGCATAATGATCTACATCAGGTCAGTCCCGACTCATAGAATATAATTCGCATTAATTTCGCGCAATTTTCATTTTCATTTGGTGATGCCTATTTAGATTCACTGATAATACTATAGAGTATAGTACTCTTTAGTCTTATTTTGTTACAATAAAGCAGAAATGTGTAAATAAAAAAAATGGTCTTGATTTGGTTACATAACTCCCATTAGTTTTTATGCGCCCGAAGGGTCGTATTACATGTATGGCCAAGTCTCCTAACATGGATGAACGATTATTAAGAGATCGATGTAAATGTTGGTCATGGTGTCCAGCATTGCTAAATTCGGCGTGTGGTGGCTCTTGGTTGTCATCGATCTGTTGGCGATGAGGAGGAGCTGGTGGCCTAACTTTCATGGAGCAGGAGCGCGAGCGGAGAAGATTGTGCATTCATCGTCCATCTCGCCGACCGTTGGCCATCGCCATCATAATATGGCTCCCTATTAAAGGGTCCGTTTTCTTTGTTGGATAAGACTAGGTAGTAGGTGGTGCAACTCATGATACTAACAATAATCAACAGATATTTTTCTTCTTTTTTTGTTTGCATTCCCTTGTAAATAATCATTAGATTATGAGCAAATATTTAGAATCGTAAACGTCTTCTATTGTACTTATTGAACCTGTCAGGCCTTCTCCATATGTATCGTGACAAGATTACTTTTCGTTCTCACATTTTTATTCATAATCATAGGATGCAGAGGGAGACGTGGCTGAGCCAGTCTGCGAAGCAACGCCGGGGAAGGTGCGTGAGATGTCTGTGGGAGCAGAGGGACTGCGGTTTCAGAGGGTGCCCTTGCTGCAGCTGGAGAGTTGGTGTGGTGGTCAACGATGTCCTCGGCAAGGTGGTCGTCATCGGAGTCAAGGTGGGGAGCATCGTAACTTCGTAAGCAGCAACATCCGTGGCAAGGTGAGGGGCTTCACGGAGGGAGGTGCATGCCGCTATCTGCGCTGTCTTCCTCGCCGAAATGGAGGTCAGCGACATCGAAGGGAAGGTGAGCATCATTGGGATGGACGTCAGCGACGTCGAAAGGAAGGAGAGCCTGTTAATCGCAAGCGACGTCTGCCAGAGTTTTGTCGGAGAGTTGGTGAATGACAGCGTAGTCGACAGGTGGAGCCTGGTCATCGGAGGAGATCGTGGAGTCAACGATGGGCCGGACGGAGATCGTCTGTTGAAGGTTGCAGATCGCGAGAACGTCGAAAGAGTGTACGCGAATGCCAGGTTGGACGTTTCAAGCGTTATCGTCGAGGAGCGACTTGACATCGTCGGTGTTATCGGAACATGGACTCTTTGGTCAGTGTGCTGACGTTCATTACGCTGGTTGAGCGGAACTTCAAAACGCGTAAGAAGCCGATTTTGAAGTAACTTTGAAAACTGTAATCTGCTTTGTTTTTGCAGAACTTATGTGCAGTGGAGAACAGTGTCTGTTTTTAGCCCAATTATGGATAGCGAACTGTGACAAATCTTGAAGAACAGTGATTCCATAATTATAGTTTGAACATTACCACTGCAAATAACTATTATGTCAGGAAAAACTGATGTTGACTGTTGAGTCTTCTTAATAACATTTTGGACTGTCACAATCAGAGAACTTAAACTTTGGAAGACTATGGGTCTTTGAGACTTTGACATGATTTAAGAAGACTCGGATAAAATAACAATTGTATCATGAACTCGGTATGAAAAAGGTTATTGTTATTTTCGTTGTTTTGTTTTTATGTTTACTGTGTATAATGTAACCTATTGTGATGTCAATAGCATGATTGGCACGGTGAAGTTTGTGATTTATTCTTATGCATAATGATGATGCGAAGTAATATTATTACAATGCTTACAAGGAAACTAGTTAGACATGTGTTAGACTAGTTAGACAAGATTTTTGCAATCCATGAGTAATAATAATGAGTATAATAAATGTAATACAATATTAATATTCCCAGTAAGCCAGTTATATCTATTTTTTCTTTCTTTCTTATGTTTGTCTTTAATATCACTCTGCCTACGCCTTTTACAATGTAACCTTTACAGATTCTCCTGAGTAACTGTTACCAAGTACCAACTATGGAATGTATAATTAAGACAATATCATTTTTTTTCCTAATTATTTTTTTTTTCTTTTACCTCCTCTCTCATATTATGGACCATACTGCTGATTATTTTCTAAAATTTTTCTTGTTACTCCAGTAAGAATTTACAGTCAATTCGCAGTTTTGAACAATGAATTAAGAGTTTGATTTAAATGTGCAGTAATCATGTAATTTAATGTATAAAATCAGTATTTATGAAATGTAAATTTTTTAGTTATGCAAGGTGACCTCCAAAAACGGCACACAAGAGTTTTGCTATATTTATGTCACAAGAGTATTTCTTATTTAAAAATAAATGCTTTTTCAGAAAATGACACCCAAGATCATCAATTTTGGTTGAGCAGTTTTGCTTCTACGCTTCTTTAGCAAAAGGAGTTAAACAAATTATAGTGTTTCATGTAAGTCACAATTCAAGCCGACCACAGAGTTTGGACGGCGTGCTTGGTGCTTACCTAGCTGTGAAAAAAGTGAGGTAATTTGGCTGAAGAAGTATCATAGCTACAAACTATTACTAATTCTTAGTATTCAGTATTAATTCCATCGTCAGATTTGTCTGGTTTGGTACTTTGGTTACTTATTCACTGAAGATTACTAATTTTTGTTAATAGAAACACCATGTAGTTCCATGCAAAACATGCAAGTATTACGGATTTCCAACAGAATCATTACTTATTTCTTCTTTTGTTAGCAGATATGTGTATGCAAAACTATTTACAGCCATGGTCACAAATCCCTTTACAAACATTGTACGTACGATTGATTTTGTATGGCTGCAATATGGTATAAAAGTTGTTCGTACAGCATTCGTAAGGGCATGTGTTACCAAGGCTTAACCAATATCTTTGTGTTTCTTTTTCTTCAGCATAAAATACACTAGTTAACAGATAAGGCTAACAAGGAATTTCTGAGATGCAGGAATTAAAAATCAACCGTGCTGCTTTTTTCTGGGCTAGGCCTATATAAACCTGGATTGCAATGAGTAATTTAACCCTATTAACTTTGATAACTTTATCCCATGAAGTTGTATATTTTATATTGTAATTTTCAGTTTTATTTATTTGTTTTATTTACGATAATTTGTCATTGTTACCTTAATTGATGTATGTATAAAATGAATTATAAGTTTGATACAAATGTGTAGTTATCATACCAAATTGTATTTCTGATATTTATGAAAAAATGCTTATTTCTTTCGTCAAGTTTGATAGAACTTTACAATCAGGATGGAAGCACATCGTGTTTTATACAGTCTGTATAAAAAAAACATGGTACAGTCAGGAAAACAAATTATCTAGGTATGATCTTTGTTGAAAATTTCATGTGTATTTGGTATCATATTAAAGCAGAATGATAGCTCTTTCTTTTGCTTTTTAAATCATATCATTTACTTTTGTAAATCAAGAGTTATGCTACGTTTAGTGCGGCAAGACAATATCCCATTTGTGCCACTTTACGTATTCATCAAAGAAATCGTCATGAAAATTTCAACGACAAAACAATTACTTTGTGAGGACAAAGATGGAAGAAATTACTGAAGCATCTTTTACTATGATATATATTACTTAGTAGCACACGTACAAACACACACGAACACAAGCATACACGCGCACATACTTTAGTTTTGTACGTATGTCACACACTCACATTGGCTTGTGGGTGTATGTATGTTTGTGTATGTGTGTACGCACAAACACACCATTCGTACACCACACACGCTCATTAGTGTATATATGTACGTGTGTGTTTGTGTTTGTGTATGTGTTACTAAGTATTATATATAATTCTGGAAGATGCTTTGGCGGATTTTGGTCAGTATTTTCCTCATAATTATTTATTTACAGCAATAATACTATTCCATTGTTTAAACCTTCATGACAATTTCGACGATAAATACAAAAAGTGGCACAAACGGGATTTTGCCTAATCGCTTAAAACGTGTCATAACTCTTGATTAACAAAAGCAATAAGTATGATTAAAATAGCAACATAAAGAGCATTACTTCGCTTTAATATGATATCAAATACTTATACTTACGAACAATTTTTATATTAAAAAATATATATTTTCTGACTGTACCATTCTTTTTGATACACAATGTATACTCCGCTAAGTTCAGTTGCTACATTTGATTTATGTTTGCTTGTAGCAGTATATATAATTTGTCAAAGGAACTTTTTGTTCAATTGTATATATGTACAGGTCCAGGGTTTATATTGATTCTTTATATGTTTTGATTTATATTATTGTGAAATAAATGTACATTTCAATTTAGATGAAATAAACAAATTTACACCAACAGAAAAAGTGTATCAACTCGTTTTCTTTTAAGTGTTTTCTTTTAAATCCATCATGGATTTATTTTGAAATAAATCCAAGAAAGATTTAAAATCAAGACTTTAATATTTAAATCCATGATGGACTTATTTTAGAAATAAATCTAAGAAGATTTAAAAAGTAGTCGTGAAAGATTTAAATTATAAATCCAATAGACTTAAAATTTAAGTCCTACATGGACTTAAAATTTTAAGTCTTAGGATAGATTGATTTTAAGTCCTATGGTTTTGTCACTCTCCTGAGTCCACTTGGACTTAAACAAATAAATCCTTTGGACTTAAAAATAAGTCCTAGAAATTAAGAGAGTAGTAGTAGTAGTAGTAGTAGTAGTAGTAGTAGTAGTAGTAGTAGTAGTAGTATAGTAGTAGTAGTAGTAGTAGTAGTAGTAGTAGTAGTAGTAGTGGTAGGAGTGGTAGTAGTAGTAGTTGTTGTAGTAGTATTAGTAGATATTAGTAGTAGTAGTAGTTGTAGTATGAATATTACTGTTGTTCCGTTCAAATTAAGATTAATTACAAAATATGAAAGATAGAACTTACATGCTTGGTCACAACTTGCTTCTTGTTGTTGCCAAATGTTGTCAAAATATCTCCTCAGATTTACCGCAAAGAATAACAAAAACAAACACGAGAATAAGTTATATTCGTATACGTTGTTCGACATATATAGTATGTACAATTAAGTAATCGGCCGGCGAATTTGCGCATAATGAGGACGCTGGTAAGCAAAACAAAATCATCAACTGCCAGGACGAGATCACTGAAAATTATGCTGCCAAATTTGAGTAAGACTAAGAATGAAGTATATAATGCAAATACACAATTGGGTATTTTATCAAAAAGTGATCCAGAGCGTTTTCATATCATGAGGTCATATCATGATTCCATATTAGAATTGAATGAACCAGAGAGGTGGGGGACTGAATGAACTATAATATATAAACATTTAAAAAATCGCTGTGATGTTTTCAGTGGCGTAGCGTGGTTGGCCCGATTGAGGGGGCTTGCGGGGGGGGGGGGGGGGGGTAGGGACACGAATGATTGGGGCCACCCTCTATGTATTTCTTTATTTCGTAAAGGATTTCCTCTTATGTCTTTGTTTGTTTTTATTCAATTATTCTTTACTCAATTGTGCACTCCCATGCCCCACCTCGATCCTGGCGCTACGCCACTCACAGGTTGTTATTAATTTGATGCTGCATTCAATGCGATATCACCATGGAGCTATTGCGACATGCATTAATGGTGTAACATCGGCTGGGGAATCCCACATGACGAATACAATGGGAGTGAGAAGGGGGGGGGGGGGGGTAGATGTTCCTCCTGCATGCGTGGATAGATGGGCGTGGAAATTAGACAAAGAGAACAACTAAACACAGTGTTTATTTTTAAATAATTTCAATAATTTGTTTGCAAAGCCTACCCCTTTATTGGCGACGTTGACATTTTCAGCCCCCCTACCCCCTCCCTGGTCCGGGATGACCCTGGCTATGCTACTAAAACCACACGACTCCACCTTCCATAATGTCTAGTCCATCAAAATATCAATTGTTAACACAAAAGCATAAACTAAACTACGTGTATTGTTTGCCAAATTGCTCGATACTTTGAAATAGTATACCTAGAATGTATTAATGTTGTATTAATTATACGTATGATACTCTCACGATATAATTATGTTGAATTTTCTTGGGTGTATTTTGATTCCTCATTATTTAAATTCAATTGTGCATTTTGAGCATTTTGTTACTATCATATATTGTATCTCCAATGTAGGGTACCGACGGTACATAATCATGCAAATCAGCAATTACTGTCTGCAGTGGTTCATATCGAAATGAATTAATTATTGAATAAATAGAAAAAAATTAAAATTAAAGGATCTAGTCACTTTTTTGACGTGCAAAACGGTGATGAATGGTTGATGATCAAATGTGCATTGTTGTGAACTAATTAATATGTCGACTGTGCAATGCATGCTAATTTCATGCTAAACGGATATTATCTGGCCGAGTGTGATATTCGCCAACCCATTGCACAGCTGACTGTGTACATAATTATCAGAAATCCGAACGCCAAAAGAGAAATTCGGAAAACCTCACCTGTTCCATGCAAGGCATCTATTGGTAATACGAATACAACAATGTGTGATAGAATCACTAGAGTTCGAAGTATAATAAGATTTGTGGATTTGGACGAATGTTACTATAGATCCCTTTTTTTAACACAAAATAATACATAAATAAACAAATTATTATTATGACAGTGATAATTCAGCCTTTAATTCAGCTAACAATTTGAGGCCAATTTTGTTCATTAAAATTCATAAAACCACTAGTGTTTGAGCATAAAGTTATGATTGCAATATCGCAACGAATACAGGAAATAATATAATACAACTTGACCACAATCCCTTTTGTTTAAAATATTTCATTATTTCCATGCCTATCTCTCTAATCCCACACAATATTTGTTTGTGCCAAACGTAAATAACATTGTTTGCCTAGAATTGAAGCAGCATTGTTATAGCGTGATGGGGGAATTCCAACAGAGACGCAGCGAAGGGGGGGGGGGGGTTCCCCCTTTGCGCATGTTTGCCCTCTCCTGCCCGCATGCAAAAAGTAAATAAATAAAGGAACGCGTTGCATACAGGGGCACCGTTCCTTTTGTTAGTATGACAGTCCCCCCCCCCCCCCCCCCCCACACCTTACTGGAGGCATCGCTACATCTTTGCTTGCCTACCCCTTCTCCATTGATCCTGGATACACAATTCGAATATGTTCATGATCAATGTGCTAATGGCGTATATATTATATTTGAATGAACGCCAAAAACCCGAACACAAAAACAATGCGCTATATCAGGAGGAAGTGGGCGTATGTACAATTTGCATAAAACACATATAATTTTAACACGATGCGCATTATCTTTATGATCAATAATCACCGTGACATTATATTGATCAGCGGTGTTGTTTTGACCATAATGGCTGTTCTAAATCATATGTATATGTAATAACATACAGTACTTGGACTCATTATGTAGACCGACTACTATATGCAAAACATGCAAAAAGGCATGCACACAATAATATTGAGGCACCTGATTACTCTTTATAATATTATAATATAAGGAAATGTCGGACCTCTATTTCTGCTTAGCCATCAGGACAAAGGACGTCTTGACTTTTCATTCATAGTATAACCAGTAATGTAATGTCCTGGATGATCCAGGATGCAACATTACTGGTGACCAACATTACTATACCATGACTTGAGATCTCACGCGACCCTTTGTCATGATGCCTCGGCAGAATTAGAGGGATTGATTGGATAATGAAAAGACACAATTACATTTAGAATACCTCCGGTGGCATATAAAAATAATTATCAATAGGCTTGTGAAATGAAACAACTGTGAAATGGTTACATGGACTAGATCTAACTTTAAACTTTGTAATCTGCAATGACAGTTCAGTAATTAACAATTCTTTCTGCATGCCTATATATCTTTATTGCTTCATGTTTTTTTCTGGCATTTATAACCATTTAAAAATTGCATAAGTCTGCATTGTTTTAGATTATTAAAACAAAAATACAAAATACAAATACAAATACAAATTTAAAGTAATTAAGAGTAAAGTTAAAAATTAATTCAACCTAATGATAATGTTAAGTGTTATTGTGAAAGAGGAAAACTTAAAATTAATTGTTCTTTGATGAAGAGGGGAT